>JAXDDX010000176.1:0-35000 GCA_034670405.1 Hoplostethus atlanticus
GTTCAAAAGGAAGAGGTTGATTAAGCAGACTGGAGGCGGTTTCTTTTGCCGTTGTTAGTGCCGCATTACCCTTTATAAACCATCTTATTCAAGAGTTATGATATTGTCGACAGCATGGAACATACCCAAAAAATGTATCGGGTACCACAACATCAGCCGATGCATTAAGACAACCCAGGCTCGCGAATCTATTAGACAGACTGACGAAACGAACTGGATAAGGATATACTGAATGTCTTGGGGCTACCAGACACTGACTTGCATGAAAAAGCAAAGAAATATGCTCGTGTTCTACAGCGTTTCTTGACCATGGTTAGACAGGGTGACCAAGAAAAAGGAGGTCAATAGGTCATCCATCAAACCTGTCAAATACTGACAAGCTGTCAATCAAAACTGTCAACTTTGACAAGCTGTCAATCAATCAAATGGGGTCAAAAGTCATCCATCAAACTTTTTGACAGGAGGCGTCCCATATTAACTACTCACGCCCCCTCACCAAGAGAGATTTCTCAGGGAAACGCTGGTGTACATGCATGTCTGCACATGTGACACATTGATGTGTAAACTATGCCAACAGGCAATGTGCTAGCGGTTAACATGCTGACTGACTTGACTTTTTACGTGCCCCCGTCTAGGGAGGTCAGAGGTCAGGGTCAGCTACAGAACAGCGCCTGGAGCTGGTAGGGGTTCAGTGTCTTGCTCAAGGACACGTTGGCAGGGCGGCCTCTGTTTGAAGTATGGTTCCTCCAACCACCGGGCCGCCCTGACGCCCCTGACGAAGAGGTTCACAAATTGCCGATGTTGGTGACAGTGAGGGTTGCCTGCAGAGCCGTGGCTGGGATGAAGCAGCCTGTCTACCGCCCTCTGTTGAGACTTAGAGGGAACTGCAGCACACAAACACTGTCACACTGCTGTAAAGGCACAGACACATTCAATACCTAAACTAAAATACACATGTAAACCATCCATATCAGCTTGGCCCACTGATGCGCACATACCATGTACATGGGCCTGTGGGTTCACTCGTGCTCAACATGCTCAACGTGCTCAACGTGCTCAACGTGCTCAACGTGCTCATGGTACCGCTGCAGCTTTGGAGTGAAGCATCCACCAGGTGACATGTTTCATGCACACTCCCTCCCTCCCACGGCTTGGACGGTTTCCTCCCTGTCTGGAGGTTTAACTAAACATCTTTTCTCTCTCTCATCAAAGAGTCACTCGTTTTTTTTTTTAGTGCTTGCATTAAAGGGAGGAGAGAGACGGGGGAGGAACGGCGGAGGGGAGAGAGGACGGATGTAATCGGCATTTTACAGACGACAGTCTGCAGCTGGAGATGTTTTCTCTCTGCACCGACTTTCAAACAGCCTCAAGGGAGGAATTACACACCTAATAACACCCTGTCTCTCTCTCTCTCTCTCTCTCTCTCTCTCTGCCCCCATGTCTCTCTGTGTTGCCCTCTCTATTTCTATCTTTATCTGTCTGTCTCTTTCTCCCTCTTTCCCTCTCTCTCTCGCTCTCTCTCTCTCTCTCTCTCTCTCCATCTCTCTCGTTTTGTCCATGTCCATTCATAACAGCCTCATCTGTAAGGACAGATCTAGGACCAGCCCTGACAGCCACGATTCATCACAAACCTTTAGTGGAGACGTACATACATAATGTAGTTTAACATCTAGGACCAGTGTGATTTCTTTATTGTCCATATGAGACCATCCATCCCTCTCCACCGTGCGCTACTCCACCAGCCTGTTTCTGTTTGACCAACAACTGATTGACACCCAGAGCTGAAAGCTGAGGAGCTCCGCAGGTAAAGGGAACGATTTGTGTGAATAAGAGTTAAAGAGTTAGTGAAGGATGGGCCAATACAAAGAACATATCACATTACACACTCGGCAAGGTAAACATTAGGGGGAGGGGAACACACACACACACACACACACACGCACTTTGATGCATAAGACTCAAAGTATATATACACAATCACAAACACACACTGGACACAACTGCATACACATACTGACAATTGTAGACATTCGGCACACATACCTGCACGATATTCACTTAAGGTTCACACACACACACACACACACACACACAAAAACACTCAAACCATTGATTGTGAGGCCAGAGGTGTGGATGACAAACGATACCCTGTCAACCAATCACCTTTCCCCATAATGCAAGGACATCAGCCAATGGCACGGCTTCGTCACGCCGTTTTCATTTGTTTGAATAGAAACATCCGGAACTGTGGACCACAAAGCGCACACACACACACACACACACACACACACACACACATCCGTTTTCCTCTTGTTCCACTGTGATACGAGCCCCCAGGGAGAGAAAAGGTAGGAGAGGAGGAAAAGGGGAGGAAAGGGGGAGGAAGGAGGGAGGTGAATTGGAGGGAAATAAATAAGGGGGGGGCTCAGAGTTCTCTTTCCAGAAAACACCACCATACATGTATGTGTATGTGCAGTGTGTATGTATGTTTGCATGTAGGTATGCTCACATTTCCAAGAAGCTGTGGCCAGTTTATGACCTGGCTGTACAACAGTGACAGGACTGTCAAGACGCAACTCTGTGATGAAGTTTGACATGAAACACGTTTTATTTTCCCCTTTCAGGCCACTTTACTTACTTATTAATTATTGGAAGAAGCCTAGAGGCTGACAATATTGATCGTTTAAAAGGAAAAGGCGTCATCACTAAAAATATTATTAATATTATTAATATTACGTCGTCTCAGTAAGCAGGAAAAGGCTGTTGTGTCTAGTTATTAGTCCTAAATCTCATTGGCCCACAATGTGAAAATGTGTGTCTTGGCTTTCAGATTCTATTGGACGATGGACTGGATCACCATTTCTTAAACTCTACTAGGTTGAGGATCCGCTCAGAGCCAGAAAACATTACTGCTTCATCCAAAACATTTCGCCAGACTCGCCCTCTTTCTCTCTCTGTGTATCTGAATGTATATGAAGACCTTTCTCTTACTGTAACGGCTCTTTGTCCCAATAAGGACAAAGAGGATTAACGGTAACGGTCTTACTGTAACAATCAATGTTTGTCTATGTACTTACTAGTTTCTCTGTAGTGGTTTGTGTGTGTTTGAAAAAGGTTAAACAAGATTTTAAAAAAAGGTTCTAGGACAAAACTGACACCTGAAATTACAATGGATTCAAATCCTGCAGCAGATGTAAGAGGGCTGCTGGATTGCATGTGTAGGCTTTTATCTTTACACAGCAATAAAACTGTTGCAGAGGTCCATATGTTTCAGTAGGCTATAATATCTAAACACGTGTACCCCTGTGTCCATGTATAGCACGGTATTCCTGCCTGAGAGCTTGTTGGCCCAAATACCTCCCTCAGTCAGGGACTATAATATATATATAGTCTCTCTATCCATGCAGTGATGTCAAGCCTATCAGAGCCAAAGAATGCATTAATACATCAAAATAAAATAATTTGATAATCTATTACAATTGACTCAATACAATAATGTGGAGGTGTGATTTAGAACTAATCATGATTAAGGAGTCCTTATTTAGGCTCATAATTTCAGAAATTAAATCCATAATCCTGTATGTAAACATCAGCTTTGAGCAAAAAACCCTCTTGTGATGAATGAGTTAACTTTACTGAAGTAGTAGGACAGTCTGTATGAAAATTACAGGCATTATTTTGCAGCCACACCATTATCGTTATGTTTGTCTGGCTAGTCTGCACACAACACAACACTGTACATATCTGCTCTTCTGTAGACTTGTTCATGTCAATACATTTGCACATCATGTACATTGCAGTACATTCACTCACTTTTGCAGTTTTAACTTTTCTCCCTCATTGCTATACTCTGAATATAATAGGTTCATAATAGTTCCACTATTACTGTATACATACTGCTACTGCCGTGGTCCATGACGTTGTTTATACAGTTTACATTTAAAGAACTTATTTCTAGTTTTGTATTTCATACTTGAGTAGGCCATCTTGTCTAGGAACATCTGTAACAACTGTAACAACAAAATAACTATACATACTTACCAAGTCTACTTCATGTGTTTAAATTGTCAATATAACCCAGTAACTGTTTACATTCTATTTTATTACTTTTTTCTGTTTTTCCTGTTTTTTATTGTATTACATTCAATTTGTGTGCAAATATTCTACATCTTTTTTTCCTCTGCTGAATCCTCTTGCTGCTGCAACAACATAATTTCCCCACTGACATCAAGTTTCATTTTACAGTTGATCTTGCCTACACAGTAGCAACCTACCGCCCTCTGCTGGATAAAACAGAACATGAATTTTCAGGCTTAGTGTACCACATATTTTGTATTTTATATCAATACAAAAAGTTGTAGCAACTTAAACGTGTGTTTTTTGTGGACCCCCCTTTTGAAATGCCCTTAAATAATGTCCTTCGCTCGATTGCATAAAAGTGTGCCTAAAAAATGAATTCATGTTCAACTTCTAAGCTTTTTATTTCAGATAAGACAATACAAATACAGTACATAATTAGATACAGAGAGCCTGGATTCTGCAGGCTGGAGATAAAGCTAAAACCAAGCTAGCTAGCAAGTTATGCTAGTTGAAAAAAGCAGCTAAGGTTAGCATGCTAGCATAGCTACATTCTGACACATTAGTGAAATTTGACAGCCAAATATGAACACTGAAAATTCAAACATCAACCCTGCGGCAAAAAAATAACTACATAACTGATACATCAACTATCTTCAGTTGAGCGCTGTCCTTACTTTATGTCACACGCCATCTTCTTGTCACTTCCGCATGACTCGCAGCGGTACCTTGGTTTACAGAAGGCGTGCCTTTGAGTGGTGGGCGTGTTTTAGGGGGCGTGTCTATTGGCAGATAGACTGTTCTACAGTCTTAGCTACTGCGTATCCGGAACCTTCGACTGGGGAAGGATTTTACGGGAGGACAGCTACACAAACATGGAAGAATTTCCTAGCAATGCACCAGAACGTGAGTTTTAATTGTTTATTTCTTCGTGCATTTTCTATTTAATTCCAACACAACACGTTTAGTTCGTGGTATTTTACATTTGGCATTTTATAGTGTCACCCTGTAAGTGTGTGGTGTGTGTTAATCGGACGACAAGGTTTACCAGCTTCCTGTCACCTCACCTGCTTATAACACATTCACTCTAATATTCCTAAAGCTACTTAAAGTGTGTCTGTGGTCATCAACAGTATGTTTATAGTGACCTTATCGCACTGCGTTGTAATTTGATCTCTTATGGTATCACTATAATATTCCTAGAATATGGTGTGTGTGTGTGTGTGT
Organism: Hoplostethus atlanticus; assembly: GCA_034670405.1. NCBI lineage: Eukaryota > Metazoa > Chordata > Actinopteri > Trachichthyiformes > Trachichthyidae > Hoplostethus > Hoplostethus atlanticus. The sequence goes on from JAXDDX010000176.1 coordinate 5,305, forward strand.
GTGTGTGTGTGTGTGTGTGTGTGTGTGTGGTACTAGTAATTTACAACAACGTCGTCGTACTTTTTACAATGTTTTTTATATCCTGTTGTGAATGTTACAATATTCATATAGGGACTTGCAGATTTGCTGTGCTAAATATATAAAATATCCTAAAGTATGCTGAGTGTGACACGCGACTCCGTTATAATAAACGTTTGAGTGGGAGGAAGAAATCATGCTTTCGATGTATAAATTAGGTGATGTAACGTTAACATTTACAGCTCTGTGGTGAAGCTAAACAACTAAGTTCTCGTTGAATCCTCTAAGCACAGTTAACTACTATCATTACCAATGTTGGTCGTTTTTCCTGAACAAAATATCGCTAGATGTATTGTTCCTTAAATATTTTTGAATGTAAGAGTGTGATGAATGCTCACATGATACCCCATGAAGTTTTGCTGCGTCATCGTGGGTAACTTACCACTGTTGGTAGCAAAATGATGCTATAACGTTAGTCCTCTCACTACCACAACACACGTTTGTATGATATTGTTCTTTGCGGTAATGATGGAGTCAACATAGTAAATGAAGGTGCACTAATGATTGAACTCAAGTGATGAGGGATTCCTGGTGTGTTGCTTGGTGTTACACCACGCAGGCAGTCAGAGGACTACAGGCTAAAGAGTTAGCTAGCTGGAATAAGGAAAGACCCAAAGTGCGTACCTAACCAGGGTAATATCAATATAACGACTGTATAATTGCTTTATTCACATTTGAGAGCTGTAGACAGTTGTAATGGGTCTCACAAATGTCATTACTCAAGATATATCCATTTACGTTATACCGCGTCACTCTGAAGTGAGACTGCTCTGTAGTAGTAATGTAATAATCTACCAATGTAAGGATTGTAAATCTTGTGAATGGTAATGTCATTTTTATCTTTCCTTATGTGAGCTTATGTGAGGTTTGTAGTGAACATTTAATGTCAACATAGATGCAAATGTCTGCACATTGAAGTTTTAATTATACAAATGTTTTTGGAGGCAGAGATAATCTCATTGGTTGAGTTAGACCTCAGGGGGCGGAGCCAGAGAACCACAGGTTTTCTGGTTATGTAAAGTTAGCTTGGAGCCCAGTGAAAAAGGCAAGGGCTGAGAGAGGAGCTAATATTATGTAACCTAGTGCTAACTGAAAAAATGCAATCTAGCCATACTAAGACCTTCCAAGGTCAAACTAGCCATACCAGTTGATAGCTATCTAGTTAGCAAGCCTACTGACCTTCCAAGATCATGAATACCATGGTCATGAATGAATAAAAAAAAAAAAACCCATTGTCATTTAGATTTAGTTTGTCAGTTAGCTAACTCAAAAAATAGTTCTTTGGCTCCACCTACTGAGGTTTAACTCAACCAATAACATTACTTCTGCCTCTGAGAAATGTATGTATAACTGCCACCCCAACCTGTGAAACTAGTGTAATAAAAATGTAATTACAATCATCAGTGGCACCTGTTAACTTACGTGGGGACATACTGGTGTAACAGTGTAAATATGTTTTGTAAAGTTTTAATTGCATCAGTCTCAGGGGTTCCTAAAATCTTCAACCCATGACCCCAGTGTAATAAATATAGTCTCACCCTGGGACCCAGTTTAGATATTAACATTAGTCTTGTCATGTGGGGGCCCAACAGAAACAGGCCTGCAACCAGATCCATTGTTTAAGAAAAACTGATATGCTTGGATTTTTTTTCCAGGCTTAAGTAGTGATGAGAATCCCAGGGATAAAGATGATCGTAGTGATTTTACCTTGGGAACCTCATCCCTGAGTGTTGTGTGATGATCATTTCAGACTGCCCGGGAACGAGCAGTGAGAAGGCAGGGAAGGTCTCATCGTGTCAGGGCTGTCCCAACCAGAAACTGTGTGCTTCTGGAGCCGCCAAGGCCCCCGACCCCGGTAAGACCGATATCACTCACTGAAATTGAAATCATTTTGCATGTACATTAGGGCAATTGAGCGAATGCCTCCGGGATCGGTGATGGACTGAACCTCCCCATCTTGATCTTTGGTCATTTAAGATGTAGCCTAGTGCAAGAAACTCAAATGGGGATGCACATGCAGAGACAAAAAGTTGATTTGGAATTTATTTAGAGCCAGCACAGAAATAAGCCTAAATACACCTGACATTTCACAGAGCCTCCATCAAGCTGCATTCAAGCCCATTTGAGTGTCTGTGCTGCTGCTTCCCCATTCCCTATTGGGAATGCACCGCCACCTGATGCCTCACTTTTCTTTACTGCAAAGACAAATATTTAAAATGTAAACGTGCTCGACGGGACAAATACATCAGGAATCGGCGATATATGTGAGGGCAGTTGGTTGACATGAGATGAAATCCCAACCCTTATACTGGGATTTCAAATCAGCCACTGAAGCTGCAGCCAGGTCAAATTGTGGACTGCTTCTTTGTTGTTTATGTCTCTGTATTCACGTGGATATGAATTACTAAAATGTGCATGCTGTGCCGATTTGATGGATGATTATTACACACATGCATGTGCAGACTCACACCACCACCCGTCTCTGCCCCTCTCACAGTATCTGCCCCCTGTCTCTGCCCCCAGCCATAGCTGAAATAGGAGTGAAGCTGGCCACCGTCAAACACAAGATCCTGGTGCTGTCGGGGAAAGGAGGAGTGGGGAAGAGTACCTTCAGCGCTCACCTGGCCCACGCCCTGGCCTGCGACATCACCAAGGAGGTATTTTTTTATTATTATTATTTTATTTGCACTTATATAAATATAATTCTGATTTAAAAGAAATTCCAGTGCAGAATGTAGAGTACGTATGCAGGAGAGTCCAGAAAGTGCAAAGGTGGCTTGTCGTGTGGCTCCCCTTAGTGGCCACACAGTGATGATACAACACACAAAACAAATGGAGATTACAAAAACAAAACAATTACAATTAAGACATGAAAATCAATCATTTGACAAAAGCAAATAAACAAGTGAATAAAACAAAGGTAAACCAATCAAAACAAATTGATACTGATAAAAAACAAGAATTAGGACAGCATACTGGGCAATGTACAGCTAGCATGTTAACTGCCCCTGTATGGGCTGTGTGTGCAGCCCTTCTCCTGTCTCTTGCCCCCACACTACACTGACTGCTGAACTCTGTTTAGTAATGTGATAATACACTCCTAATGTTGTTCCTGGATGACCTGTGGTGTTATTTATGTCATGAATGGATGACCTGTGGTGTTATTTATGTCATGAATGGATGACCTGTGGTGTTTGTGTCCTGAATGACCACTGCATGTACCATCACGTGAAACACAAATTCCCTGCAGTTCGAATCAAGACACACACACACCCTCAGTCAGACTAGCTACAAGCCTCTTCTCCTCTCTTTTAACTCCTTTCCATGCCTCCTCTCCTTTTCTTCCCACACGTCCTTTCCTCGCCTCCTTCATTATCGTCTCTCCTCTGATTCTGTAAGCTACACGCTTCCTGCAGGTACCTGGCATTAACCCAGACTTCAAAATGAAACTGGTGCAGAAAACGGTTATTGGTTAAATTGTAAAATGCAACATTGAGAGGGGGCAGCTTCCTGGTGCTCTTCAACTGTTAGTGTGCCATTTCCTGTTGATAAAGGCGAGTGCGTGTGCGTGTGCGTGTGCGTGTGCGTGTGCGTGTGTGTGTGTGTGTGTGTACCCAGGGTTCTTATAGAGTAACTCTTTAACGCTTTAAGATGCAGAGTTCATATTATGTGAAGACAAGCATATTGACAGAAGTATTTATGGAGTGAATGAATGAAGCCAATATAACTTACAAATGTTTTTAGAGAGTCACAAATGTGAATGAAGTTTTGTGCACAGCAATCACAACTTATGCGTGTTTTTTTCCGAGTCACAAATGTAAAAAAACAAATGTGTGCACAGCAAAAAAGATTTGTGCACATCTCACAAGTACAAATCCTGTCTTGAATATGCATTTGTCAATATGCACGCATGTGTGGATCTCAAGTTGTGGAGACACAAAACGGTTTTGGCACTATATTTCCATGTACCATGAGGAAAAAATCCACACGTGTATGCACCAATCAAAATGAAGTTGCCTCCAGAGCTCATAACCAATCGGTGAGCAGCAACGTTATGCACAGCACAACTGGATGTTCTTGAAAAATATGGCGGAACCTTACCTGACCTTAGATCAGGGGGGGCATGCATTTCCCGGCAGGTACAACACAAGCCCTGCCGAATAATGCATGCACCTTTCAATTTGTCTTGTAGTGGTCCTACGGTCACAAGATGTTCACAGCACATAGTGTAGGTGTCTAAGAGTTGACACTGTAAATCCCAAGCTTGTAAACCTTAAACCATATTATCTGTTATCAGTCAGTCCGCCATACTTGAACGAATGTCCAGTTGCGCTGTAGACCTTCACTTATGCTCCAGTGGTCGTGCATAACGTTGCTGCTCTCTGATTGGTTATGAGCTCTGGAGGCAACTTCATTTTGATTGGTGCATACGCGTGTGGATTTTTTCCTCATGGTACATGGAAATATAGTGCCAAAACCATTTGGACCGTTCCACAACTTGAGATCCACACATGCGTGCATATTGACAAATCCATATTCAAGACTCACAAGACAGGATTTGTACTTGTGAGATGTGCACAAATATTTTTTACTGTACACACATTTTATTTTTTACATTTGTGACTCTCTAAAAACATTTGTAAGTTATATTGGCATCATATTGTATTGGTTATGTCCTGTTTTTATGTGTTTGTATCATCTATGGTCTCATTGATTTTTGAAGGTGTTTGTGTAAATGTGTGCCTCCTCAAAGATCTACTGTTGCACCTTGTGGTATCTCAGCTGGTCAACACACAGGGTTGGACCCACGCTGACCATGTGTGTACTCATGATAGTGTATGGTGGTGCTGTTGGATAACATCCTGATTCTAACCTCAACCTGATCCTAATTGATTCTGCACATCACCCACATTGTTCTTTCTTTTTCCATTTGTCGCTTTCCCTCCTTCTCTCTTCCTCTCTGTCTGACTGAAATCTTGTGTTCTTTCTCTCTTTCTCCTTTCCTTTTTTTTTTCTTTCTCTTGCACATTGTCGCTCTTTGTTTCTTTCTCTCTCATTTATTTTCCTCTCCCCCTCCTCGCATTCTCTCTCTCTCTCTCTCTCTCTCTCTCTCTCTCTCTCTCTCTCTCTCTCTCTCTCTCTCAGGTGGCCCTACTGGATGTAGATATCTGTGGTCCGTCCATTCCCAGGATCATGGGCTTGGAGGGAGAACAGGTAGGCTTGTCAAACAGTGTGTCCACTTCCCCTTGGTCAGTTTATATTAATAAACAATACGTTATAATAAATAGTATTGCTCATTAGAGTCTGTCTGTAATCTGCTGTGTTCTCCTCAGGTCCACCAGAGTGGGTCGGGCTGGTCTCCTGTGGTGAGTCTGACTGGAGGTTTCCATTTGAAACATTCATTCATTTCATCTCAAATTCTAAAGGACTTCAATCAAACGTGTGTGTGTGTGTGTGTGTGTGTGTGTGTGTGTGTGTGTGTGTGTGTGTGTGTGTGTGTGTGTGTGTGTGTGTGTGTGTGTGTTCCAGTATGTGGAGGAGAACCTGGCAGTCATGTCTATTGGCTTCCTGCTCAGCAGCCCTGACGACGCGGTCATCTGGAGAGGACCCAAGAAGAACGGTGTGTGTCTTTATTCGTGCAAAAGTTTATTTCACATTTTCCACCATGTCAGACACGTATAACGCTTGCTGTGCCTCTCTCCTCATCAGGGATGATCAAGCAGTTCTTGAGGGATGTTGATTGGGGGGATCTGGATTACCTCATCGTGGACACGCCCCCCGGCACCTCTGACGAGCACCTGTCAATCATCCAATACCTAAGCTCCACCCACGTTGACGGAGCTGTCATCATCACCACTCCTCAGGTAACGCGGGGCGTGCACGTATACACATGCCCAAACTTTTCTCTAAAACCTCCCACTGTATAAATCCCCCCCCCCCCCCCCCCCAGAGACCACCGGTGTTGTCGGCCAATCAGGGTCCAGTATTGTGACTGTTCTGCCTGGGAGGAATTCATTCAATTGACCTAATTCAGTTCAACTTTTAACTAAATGTATTTGCAAAACAAAATCATGAAATATTGATAGTATGGGCCCTTTAATGCCCCTTTAACAAACTTTGACATCAGCTGTAGTTGAAATGGTCCAGATGCTGATCTAAAACCTTTAATTGTGATCACAATAAAAAAAATCGAGTTAATCGTCTCTCGTCGCTCGCTTATCCTAGTGTGTTAGTAAAAGTACCCCTTTTCATTTCCAAAAACACGTACGTGCTCCAGTGCCTTCCTGTTGGATAAGTCTTCACAAATTACCCAGAGTTCAGTTCTCCTTTCCCTGCCACTTAATCTTTAATGACACATTTCTGTCTCACAGTCGTCTGTCTGTCTGTCGGTACATGTATGCCACTACATACGGTAACCAATAGAGGCTCCTATTCCACCATAAAACCATAAAACCATAAAACCATACCACAGTGAACGATGGTGATAAGCAGACTATTACAACAACACATAAAACAGAACCAGGATCGGTTTTATTGCCAAGGAAGGAAATTGACTTGACAAAATAAAAAAAACAACTATATTGTCAAACACACACCTTACAAACACACACACACACACACACACACACACACTACAGCAATTTCAGCCATTCACTGTTGATTGCAAAATGTGTTACCATAACAGACACCATAACACTGTAACACCTGTCAAACTCTCTGCCTCTTTCTCTCATACAGACACACACACACACTCACATAGTCACATACACACATAAACACTCTGCTACAGTAGTCTTGTTACCTGAATGCACATTGGGCTGGAATGCTGAATGTATATAGAAGGCTTTAACTCCCTGGCAGCCATATTGGAGGTCCTCAGGTCGGCAACCACGGCTGCGAACAGCTGATTGTGTCTCTACAGGTACAACTCAACGTCTGTTTCTGACTGGGAACTGATCATTTCATCACTGATACATCTGATAAGTTTAGATAATGTCAGCTCGTTAGCTAGCTAGCCATAGTACCTGGTCAGCTAACCATCACTGTCTTGTTGTGCATTAGCTCATGTATCTAGTGCAAGCTAGCGTTAGCAGTGGCTAGTAGTTGCATGTAAACATTAGCACTGGTTGCTTTGCTAAATTAGCCGGCTGGCTAGTTAGCTAGCTAACAGTTTGTTCAGGTTAACTGAGCTGACTCTTCTCAAGCTCCAACTTGGAGTAGAGACTAGGGCTGAAGACGAGACCGTTGACCGAGTCAGATTTGGAAACAAATCTACCTGATCAGACCAGGAAATGTGCCGAGCCTCTACACGGCGGCCATGTAGAGACAGACAGATGAGGTCAGACTACACTTCCCCATTCCCATGCTCTCACTAACCACTGGCTTACACACACAGACAGTGGAAACTACCCTTCTAAGAAAAACAGTTTTGAGTTTTGCTGAGCACGCATGCTGTTTTTCAGCACGCCCTGCTTCACGTCCATGCAGTTCAACAAGTTCACACCTGGGAGATGCCCAGTACAACCAGTCTTGTACTGGTGGCCACCGAGCAGCTCCACTGAAGCAGTCGGGGGTTAATTGCCTTGCTCAAGGGCATTTTCACAGTTAGTGGGGGGGGGGGGGGGGGGGGGTAGAGCGTAGTGTGATGACCCAAACGGAGCCATGATTATCATTTTCATGCTCTCCCATTTCCCTATCTCTTCCCTTCTCTTGTATCTGCTTTCCCCCTCTTTGTTTCCTCTTCTCTGTCTCACTCTCTCTTTCTCTTCCTCCGATCAACTTTCTCTTTCTCTCCTTCTCTCTTTCTATTTGTGTTCCTCTCTCTCTCTCTCTCCCCCCCCCGCCCCTCTCTCTTTCTCTCCTTCTCTCTTTCTATTTGTGTTCCTCTCTCTCTCTCTCTCTCTCTCTCTCTAGGAGGTGTCGTTGCAGGACGTGCGTAAGGAGATCAGGTTCTGTCACAAGGTGAAGCTGCCGATCATCGGAGTGGTGGAGAACATGAGCGGCTTCGTCTGTCCTAAATGCAAGGTCATTCACGAGCACGCACACCGACGCATTTACACACAAAGGCAGCTACACAGTCCTGTTGGGTTAGAGGTCCGTTTTAAGGGAGGAAGTGCTGCTTGTGGCTCAGTGACTGCACTGTTGTTGCCAAAGGTTTACATCTTCACAGCCAGTACTCTGGGTGGGAGAGGTGCGCTATCAGGAACATGCAACAGGGTCTGTTCAGAACGACGTCCAAAGACAAGCTAGCACTGTGAACGCTCCAGTCCTCTCACTAATGGATACAGCTCAGGATGTACGTTCACAGATCACCCATCTGTCTCTCTCTCATCCTTACCTCTCTAGTTTATTCCCACGTTATCTTTGTCCTCTAAGATGAATCGGTCTGCAAGCTCAGCGGGTAGAGCACAGCGAATAGACTCCAGGAAGTGAGACGGTGTTGATCAAATGCTAGTTATGTTGTTGTTTTTTTCAGATGCACTGCAGCAGGTTTTAAATTTAAGTGATTGCTGTCCTCGTCTCTTCATGTCTGTTCTGTTGTGTTGCTAAGTCCATAAGCACACAGTTTCCTATCTGCACCAATAACGGCCGGTTAAAACTCCAAAACTCGTCTTTTTCCTCCCGCTCTCGTAGAACACGTCGCAGATCTTCCCTCCCACCTCCGGGGGCGCCGAGCGGATGTGCGAGGACCTCAAACTACCTCTGCTAGGCAAGGTTCCCCTGGACCCCAGGATAGGACGGAGCTGTGACGAGGGGAGGTCTTTCCTCAACGAAGTACCCGACTCCCCGGCTGCCAAAGCCTACCACAGTATTGTGCAGCGTGAGTATGGATACAGACAAACGTACACGGAGAGCACACGTGCACACACACACACACACACACACACACACACACACACACACTGGCATAATCTGAATTATCTGAAATTGTGGCTTTTTGATTCCTTTCTGCTGATAGTTACTGTCTCCTCTCCTAAGTCCTGATTGTGTCTTAATTATATTTCTGGTACGGGAGTGAACCACACACACACACACACAGACAGACAACACACACAGCTACACGCACGCACACACACACACATTGTCAGCTCCGGCTTCCATGAAATGTTGTTTTTGATGACTTGGTGTTTTGGACGGTCTAACTCCTGATTAAATTCAATGAAAGAAGAAGTGATGATTTGACAAATGGGAAGCAGTCAACCAAATAAAGCGGAAGAAGAGAGTTACATGGAATTGAAATAAATATACCTACCATAATGACATTTGGAAATAAGACGTGGTTCGTCTCACGGAGACGAGGGAGTGAATCGAACGTCACACACACACACAGACCTTGAACAACAGAGACTTGCTTGCTTGCTTGTGTGGTTGGATTTCCTAAATCGGTTAAAAGTGCAAAGAATTGTACTGACAAGAAACCAAAATAAAACTCTTCATCACTTTCATTCCTCATCATCCTCATCGTCATTATCATTATCATCATTATCCTCCTCTTCCCCTCCTCTCTCCTCCACCAGGTATCCAGGACTACTGCTCCAACCTAGAGACGGAGGAGCAGAGCACCATCTGAAGCCGCCGTCATGGAGGCCATCTTTGACAGATCACGTGATGAGGGTCTGGTTCCGGGGGTCTGGTAGCTTCATCAGGATTGGGATTGCAAAAGATATCACGCACACGACTTTAAATGGCAACAACATAGGAACGTCCTTCACAGTGAGGCGGTGACACGTACCCAAACCTGCCAGTAGACTCAACAACTTTATTACAAAGATTTAAAAAGTAAATGTTTTTCACTGTTCCTAACACAAATACGTCCCATGCCACTACATAAAACTCGCTCTTATATCGCAATAAAGTATCTAATGAAACAGCAGAGAGTATTCAGTGGCACTAAACTAGAACAAAAACTGCAACCTAGACGGGGATGGAAATGAAACCAGTCAAAGAAGTAACCCAAGCCTCCACCGCCTCATAACAGTAGTTGAAACATTATTACATCGGGTGTAGCTGCTATACTTCAGCTCAGTTAAATACACTTGTATCAGAGGGATGATTGATGTGATCATGAACATAGACAGACAGACAGACAGTCAGAAAGAAAGAAGCTAACTATGGGTGGGGACCCCGAAATGGGTCCCAGGCGGGTGTCTGGCGGGTCCTCAGGATGAAACTAAATACTCAGTTTTGGTCCTTTGGTCGTCTTCAGCTCGTGTCTTAGTGAATGGAGCAGGAACCTGTGAGAGCTAGATGGCTCGTGATGCTTGAGATGTGCAGGAACAGAACCAACTTCCTCATTTACTGGATTCCAAAAAATCTAATTTTCCTCATTTTCCCAGACACAATACCAGCCGGTTTGCTTCTCTGTATATTTCAGATTTGGGTAGTTGTGCTTGATTACCAGCCACAACACATCCAGTAGTAAGTGGCTGAAAATTTATGTTTGATTCCCTGTTGTCAATTTCTGTTTTCTTTAAATGTATTGTTATAGTTTGATGAGCAGATATTTGTATGATGCACTTGCTTTTACTGATTTAATAAAAGGATTTATCACTAAACTAATAATCAGTGAAATTGCAGCCTGTGTGTGTTTGACTTCATTGACGTACATTGTTGTGGATCACTACAAATAAAACCACATGTGAAACTCCATCTGCATCCTGCTGACAGAGCAATACGAAACGAGGCATGGGCCGGCAGTGGGCTTCACCCGTACAGTCATGCTTGAACGTTTGTGAACCCCTTTAGTGCAATTACTGAAATGTTGTGGTTTTACCAAGCAACCCTTGAAGTAGCCGTTTGGTAACTGAAATAAAGGATCTACGTTTACCAGTTCAGTGTTTGTAGTTTAAAAGGAATGAGTGCAGGTGCAAAAAGAAGTGAACCTCCTCTTGTGTTAGTTAAACAACTAGGTAAGTAATTGGGTGTGAGGTTCAACCAATCAACGGTCATATCTTTGGGGAGGAGATTGTAAATGCATGTGGGTGATGATTTCACCATGCAGGTGAAAGAAAAACACCATGCTGCATTCCAAGGAGACCTCAGAGGACCTCAGGAAGAGGGTAGTGAGTCTGCGTCAGAATGGGGAAGGTTAGAAAGTCGTGTCAAAAAGATCCGGGCTCCGTCAGTCAGAGAGAAATAATACACAAAACGAGAGACTTTAACACGACGGCAACTGCCTAGACGTGGACGTCCTTCTAAAATACCAAGAGCCACAAGAAAAATGTTCAAACTACTAAAAAAAAAACCAAGAACAATATCCAGAGAGCTACAAGCCTCCACTGCTGCAGCTGATGCCATTGTGCATCCTTCAACAATAAGGAATAGAAATGGCTTTCATGCAAGAGCAGCCAGGAAGAACCTCTACTGTCTAAAAACAACAAAGCTGTCCATCTTAAGTTTGCCAGAGGCGACCTGCACAAACCTGGAGATTTCTGGAAGTCTCTGGACAGATGAGTCCAAAATTGAACAGTAATGTCATGTTTGGTGGCAACCCAAAACTGCCCACCACTAAAATAACCTCGCTACGGTCAAGCATGGTGGGAGTGTCATGATGTGGAGCTTCTTTTTCTTCCTCTGGACGATTCGACGTCATGAAGGGAGCCACGAATTCAGAGGGACACCAGAGAATTCATGAACGGAGCGTCAGGCCGTCAGTCGAGTTAAAACTGGGCTGAATGTGGCTGCTGAAGACGATGATCCTAAACATTCAAGAGAATCTACCAGAGAATGATTCAGGGAGAAGTCTAGTGTTTTGGATTGGTCCTGACCTAAATCTAATTGAGATCTTTTGTCAGGACCTGAAACGTCATGTGAGACCTCAAACCTCACTGAGTTAGCTGAGTTCTGTCAGGAGGAGTTGGAGAAACTCCCTCCAGGAAGCTGCCAGAGACTGATCTGTGAGCAAGTTCAAGTTCAAGTTCAAGTAGTTTATTTGTCACATACACACACGGGGTGTGCAGTGAAATGCTCGACAGAAATGTGCAAAGGGCAACAGTACACAGTATTTACAATAAAAAACCAACACAATATTTACAGTATTACAGTAAGATCAGTGGCTATAGGAGACGTTTACTCAGTCATCGCTGATGAAGGAGGAGCCAAGTTATTGATTGAAGGAGTTCACACAGGGACATCTGAGTTTTTGTTAAATAAACATTTACAGTATATCATGTTTCAGTGTGCATGTTCTTTATTTGGGATATCAGTGATATTTGAGGTTTGGATGAGGATTTTATAAGATTGTTCTTCTACAGTGTATGAAGTATTGACCTCCCTCTGCAGGGTTCACAAACCTTCAAGCCCATGGACTCTCATGGTTTTTTTGGTGGTGTTGGTAGCACGCCTTTGCATTTTCATTGTCTGATTTCAAATCCTAAAACACGTTTCCTTCTCAGAAATCACCTACTCCTGTTTCACATCTTACACTGAAGGCATTAAAAAAGTCTTAGGCACATGTACAAAAAAAATAATGAAATGAAAAGTTTCTAAGTACCAAAAAATGTACTATAAAGGGCTAGGGATGCAGAAAAGAAGAAAATACACATCTAAGACCAAATTTATATAAAAACAAGGGTGCCGAAGACTTTTGCACAGGACTGTATGTTTGTACATTCCTAATAAACTACTGTAGTAGCATTGTACTGTACAGTACATTGCAGCTTGTTAGCCCCGTCGTCTGCTCAGCTGACTCATCCATCATCAACTTAACAGACAATATCCACTGTAATTTTACAGCACAATACGTCAGATTCATGAGAAATAGGAAATGGCGAGTGCTGGGCATGGGAGTGGCGCATCTGGACGAAATTCAAGTATATTTCAATCTTCTCTTGAGTGAAACCAGTTCCAAACCCTGACATCAGCCTTGTATATACATCATGATGACTTTGTACACTATACATTGTGTGAGAGGAAGAGAGAGAGAGAGAAATCATATTTGGGTTTATTTATGTCCGTGCATGTAAGCGTCAGTAAGCATGTGTGAAAACATGTTTCACCTTGTGCTGCTGGGTGAGAAAACCTCACCCAGCAGCACAGACAGCACAGACAGACAGACTAGTAGAACCTGATTTCAACAGAAGGAAATTACTGAGAAATAAAGAGCAGTACTGAAGAAACACTATCAACAAAAGAAATGATGCATCATTTCATGCCAATATGTACCATGTCATTGTGTTGAATGCGATCGTGCTGTGTGAGGATGGTGTGTAAATCAAAGTCTGTCTTTTATGTGTGTTGCATTTTATTTGTTTTATTTAAAGTTTATTTATCCAGCCAATCCAATCAATCAATCACAAATGAGACGTTAACAGAATGTGATCAGAGGCCAAAGCACATACAAACAGAGTAACAGAAATGCTCCCTAAGGTCAGCTGAGGTCAAACTGTGTCCAGTGTGTCGGTATCTAGTTTGTGTGTGTGTTTATGTGGAAATGCATCAGTGCCGCCATGCATTGTGCATGTGTGTCTGACAGGAAGCTGTGGAGCAGTATGAAATTGAAACTGACCTACACACACACACACAGACACACACACACAAACAATACTACCAGCAGACCTCCCCTCTGACCACACACACACCTCCCTCCATGCAGAAGCACGCCTCCTGACTTAAGTTCTCTATCCCTTCAAACACACACAAACCATCCCTGTCACCGGCTGTCTCTGTTGCCAGACCTCCAAGGCCAGGGGGCAGAGGGGAGAGCCATGGCCCAGTTTAAGGAGGTTCTGGGCGGGGTGCGGCTGGCTCTGACCTGGGCCTCTGCTGCTGAGATCCAAGCTCTGCTGGAGGGACTGGTGGAGGAACAGGTCATCTCAGAGGACTACAGCAGGAGCCTCAACCTACACCAACTCAACAAGGGAATTACTTTCCCGCCACAGCGGCGCCACGACGTCGCTTCTGAACCAGGTGGCGAACATCAGCCGGATGGGACTTGGTGTCGACGATCAGCAACCGGCGAACAGCACGTCCACCGAGGTATTAAATCTAACGAAACGATTCAGCTCAATCAGGTGATGAAATATGGCTCAACCGCTAATGAAAGCTGTCTCGATCACATGAAGTCTAGAGGTTCTGCAATCAGTGACCACCGCTACAACCACAGTGCAGTGTCTACACTGACAGTGGATGAGCGTAGTAGCATGAAATGTAAGCCAAACGTTAATGAACACAGTCCAAACCACAGAGTGAAGTGTCAGGGGTCAACCATGGGTGACCACCGCAGCCATGGCCCGACGTGTAGCCCAACAACCGATGAACACGGAAGTAATCTTACACCAACAATTACTGAGGCACAACAGAGCTGCAGGGATGCAGCAATGGACATGCACTGGGTCAGATCTAGAGCGCTACATGGCCACCGATGCACCGATGTCGGCGTGGACGAAGAAATCACGGAGAGCCTAGAAGAGGACGATCAAAGTTTGGGGGTGGAGAAGTGGCTGGAGGAGGTGGAGGAGACGGCTCGGAGAATAGCTCTCCCTCTGTGGCAGCACTGGGACAGAGGGCAGAGGGTGTTACTGCCCCTAGTGGCGTGTATGACCGCCGCCGACGGGGCAACAGGCGATGAAACGCACTGCCCAACTGTTGGCACTGGAAGGGCACTGGATTTCTATATTGACAACAGCGCAACAGCAAATGAACACTCCCTCCCTGTCTGTGTGGACGATAGTTTTGCCCTAATGTGGGATTTCGATGCAACAGACAGCAGCACAGACGATAGGGCGGTTGGCATTACCGCACCTTCATCCAGCGTTGAGGACGATTGCACGCAATTTACAGACGCAGGGACAAGCAGCATACCTCCAACCTTCCTCCCTGTATACACGAGTAACACAACACTATCACACACAGCAACTGACGGCAGCACAGACAGCAAGTCCATCTTTATGTGTGCAGAGGTAGATTTCACAGAGAATACAGACACGGGTTTAACGCTGGATGCAGACGCAGCAACTGACACGTCGAAAGCCCTCTCTGGTAGACACTACTGTGGGGCAACAGACATATTAAACGGGACAACTGACACGATAAGAGATGTCTCACATGTCCAAGACTGCAGAGCTGCAGACAGAAACAACCACACAGACGGACCGGCAGGCGATGCCGGTGTTTGCTGGGCTACTGACAGAACAACAGACACCACAGAGGACAGTTCCCTTCTTCGTTTGACAGCAGGCACACACTGCAGCACAGACGCCGGACTCACTGAGGCCATTCTTGGCAATCTAGGCGATGTTTACAGCGCTGCCGATAAGACAACAACTTCCTGCAGCACCGACGAAAACACAGACTTCCGTGAGAATGAAGAGGAAGAGGAGGAGGAGGAGGATACAGATTGGGGTGAGTGACTGAAGCTGCCTGGTACCCTGTCCCGCTTTCTCCTCCCTTATTCCCTCATACAAATACATCTCTGACATGCTTGTGCCATAGGAACCTTCTAGGACCCCTAGGACATCTGGGGCTGGCCTGCTGGCTGTCCCAAGAGTTAGAACAAAACACGGCGCAGCAGCGTTTATGTATAGAACCTATATGTTCTTTCCCCTTCTGTCTATCTCTTGAGCTTTCTAGGGTCACAGGGATGTTGTCAGGGTACGATGGCATCCAGTCCCTCTACATATAGGCATCATCCAAATGCCTAAAACGTAAATGTACATAAACACTTCTCGCCTATGTTTCTTTCTTGCTCTCTCACAGCTCGTTCTCTATATTACGGTGCATATCTGCCTTTTCTGTCACATTCCTCTCAACTGCCGCTCCTGTGTTGTGGCTAGTGGACGGTTAGGAACGGTATTTGTTTTGCCTGTTGTGCCGTTTAGGTGAATGCCACAGCAGGGTTCGGTTGTTGTGCGATGACAATCTTTCAGTTTCTATTTGAGCACGGGCCCCGGGGGCTCTGGGCCTAAAAAGGTGGCTGTGACTAATTTCACCCTCCCACTCTACTGAATTCACTACAGGGCCGAGCAGAACTGCCGGGGGCTTTCCTGTGACACTTCCTTCTCCCAGCAGCTAAACACAGCGTCTGAGTCTTTGTGTCTCGTTGCCTTAGGCCACACCCGCCATTTTATAAATGCTTTTGTCCCAGGCACCTTCCTTGGAGAAGAGTTTTGCTTCCTGTCTATTCTGTAGGCGGAGAGGTGATAGTGGAGAGTGTTAGACCTCTGATCCCAAGTCAGTTTAATCAATCCCTCCAGTGAGTAAAATACAGGGGCCACGGAGGCAGACCACTGACCCCTGTTTGAGAACCGCTGAGCTAGAAGGCTGTAGTTTCAAATGGACAAATGGTGGCTGATCAATGTGTTATGGCACCGCTGGATGCTCTACACGGATTTTACCACAGTGGGTTTTCTGTGTGGTCAGAATAGAGTAGAATAGAATAGAATAGAATCACTACATGAAAGAGCATGTATTAGTTACATAACTGCAAAAAAACTCCCTCGGCCCATCCCTCTCGCTGGGTGTTCACCCTGAGAGGCTCTGATTGCATCGATGTAGTGGGTATCATGTAGCTACAAAGGTACAAACAGGGATTTGGTGTATTTTTTGCTGCTGTGGTATCACCTTTCATAACCTCACATCGTTCTAACGAGTTGACATAGCAAGCTAGCAAATGCTAATTACGTAGCATCACTGGGGGAAAAAAGCAGAATAAATAAACTCAATAAAATGATTTGCTTCGGTTCTCCGAGCATCGGTTATGAGATATTTCCTCCGGTGTTCTTTCACCGTGAAGTTTTGAACGGCTGTAATCAACTTTGTGTCCATCGTGCCACTTGCCAGGTAGAACTATTGTTGATGAAGTGAATCACATCGCTAAGGAAACAAGGAAGCGCGGAAATCTGATTGGCTGTTGCTGAAGCCGACACACTTGTTGATTGTAGGAAATGAATGGACTTCCAGTGATTTCCAGTGACTCACTTTTCATCTTGTCCTTCTTCCTGTAACCCCCCACCCCACCCAGCCTTCCACTACACTGCTTACAAGACAATAGCTGTGGGAATATACAATTCAAGACAGTGTGTGTGTGTGTGTGTGTGTGTGTGTGTGTGTGTGTGCATGTGTTTGGCAGTATCGTACATCCGGGTGAACAAACGGGTATTGATGGTGTTATACTGTAGGAATGTGCAAGTGTGTGTGTGTGATGTAATGTGTGTGCTGGTGTTGCATCTAATAAGTACACTACCAAGCTGACGCTGATAAGCAGGTAGAGCAGGTACTTTCCAGTCTAGCTAAAAGTCCCCATGTTTCCTTGTCCAGAGCTAGGAGTGGTGTGTGTGTGTGTGTGTGTGTGTCTGTGTGTGTGTGGGTGTGTTCATGTGACTACTTCTACACTATTTTGAGTTCACAGGCCTGAAAATATGAGAAAGATGTCATTATATCATAATAGACATGCATAGTCTCGGTCAATTGAATGGAAAGGTTTCCTTACTTTGCTAAATCTTTATTTGGATAAATGACAGGATAATGCGATACGATGCGACACAATACGAAATGATACGAAACAATACGATGACAGTAGAGTAGAACTGCTGGCTGTACAGGCCTGTAACTTAATACCTGCTTATAATGTAACAAATGCAAAAGATGTAATAAAACTAAAAAAGTCTATAATGTAATAAAATCTTGAAACTATAACTATGATTGTTACTATTATTAGTTATTATTATTTCTCCCATTTCCCATCTTAACCAACTCATAATGTGGAATAACTAATTTGTGGAAAACAGATGATCATATGTTTGGGATAATTTATCTCCAGGGTTAGAGGGGGTGATAAAAAAGGAGAGACTTTTTGGAGATTGGTAATTTGACTAAAATTAAAAAAAAAATAATAATAATCTGGAAAAGTAATCAGATTACTGTAACGGACAGTGTTGGGTAAAGTTACTTTTAAAAGTAATTAAGGAAACTAGTCACTTCAGAAACATGCGGTAGTTGTATGTGTGTTGTCATCATTGTTTTGAAAGCCACACAGTATCTAATCTCCTTTACATCAGTTGGTTCGAGTAGCAGCATGCAGTCTGTTTGAGACTCTACTCTTGTTTCAACTGAATTGAATAATGAAATAGAAAAATAAAAGTAAAGACAGTCTACCTTTAGAAAGCAACGACCAATCACGACCAATCACAAGAATTGGTGGGGAAAACCCAAGTAGTCTGAGCACACTCTCCTCCTCCCTCCCAACACCAGTAACAGGTTGTCGCTCATCACTGACCACCAAACAGGGCGCGAGCGCGCGTGTGGTCTCGGTGTGCAGAGTGAAAGTAAAAGTGGAGTCAAAGTGGAGCCGCGGGATCATCCGAGGACAGCTCAGTTGCGCACCGCGGCTGCTTGCGAGGCGCAGGAACCATACAGTGGGAGTCCGAGAGCCTACCGGACACAGCATCCATGGAGGTGATGGAGACGCTGCAGGCCGCCCTGACAGGTGACTTTACCGGCTTTGTTGGGGCAACATGCGTCGGTCGTTGTGTTACTAAACTTTGCGCGCTGCGTGGATTACAAGGGTGGGCGGGGCGGGGCGGGGGGATTTTACTCTTTGTTAGCTGAGAATGAAGCATTTTATTAAAAGTCGGAGTTGTTTTTGTGATTGAAATAAATGTAGTATGTAATTGTAATGTAATGAAGGAGTGATAAATGTGATGAAGCCTCTTCCTGCATTGGGCTATAAACAAAGAGCAGGTGTATTTCCAGACACGCATTAACTGATGCTATTTGACCTATTAACTGATGCTATACACACTTATCAGATATACACCATACATACTATCATGTATTCTTTTAATGCATTAGAAAGATTTATATCAGCCTAAGAAAGTGACTAAACTAATAAATATAGTGGGTAAAGGGACTTTACCCTCCACTACTTATGTCAAGTATGATAGAAGTAATTGCTTGATATGAGATGAGAGGTAATTTAAGTGGAGTGGGTATTAATGGGGACTTCCAGTGTCTCCAGGGACTTCATTGCTCAGGCAACAACAAATAGAAGCAACTACAACAGATTTCCCAGCATAGCTCGTTTTTTGCACTTTCACAGTTCCTGCTGTAGGAGTTTAGCAGGTAGTTTGACTTGTCAACATTAGGAGTGGCCACTTGCCAGGTGTTGTCTCGTGGGTAGGTGAGGTTGTTTCTGGTGTAGTGATTTGTGCCAGGATGTTGCCGCTGTTGCAATATGGCCGCTGTACTGTATTTAACCTTGTTAGTTCCTGATAGTTGATATTGTGTTTTGCACATGGCAACACAGATAAGAAATTGCTCCCATTTGCTTCAAAAATGGGTTAAAACAATTTACAATTAAGGTTAATTGTGTATGGAACAATTTTAAGGGGCTAAACCACAAATCTAACCCCAATAGCCTCTTTATAATAGAATATTATAATATTATGGTATTATGTTATGTTATGTTATTATGTTCAAGAAATAAGGAAGTTAAAGGGGTGAAAGCATTTTATTACATAGATCAAGTCTAGTCCTAAACTGGACATCTGAAATAATATTTAAAGATACCACTCATTTTGAAATGTTTGTATTTGTTGTAGACGTTAGAGGGCATGGATGGACTTTTGAACGGTTACAACACTTTTCACTGAAGTCTGAAACTCATTAATCTGACTTTACAATAAAAATAAGTCCTGAACCAAAACAGAAAGGAGCGTCGAAGCCCGTAGGGGTTGGAGGGGCTGCAACTCTCAGAACAATGTCTGAAGGTTTGCCAGGAACCTGCATGGAAGCTTTCAGTGGCATTTTGTAAAAGTTGTAAACCTTTGAACACGGAGCTTCCTGGCGCTCCTCATTCCTCACTTATCTCTGTCCTCACTAAACAAAAACTCTTCCTTCTTTCCTCTACGCTCCCCAAAGTCTCATCACCCGCAGTTTGTTTCTCCTCTGGTTGTTGTCTTACCACTATCTCTCACTCCCCCCCCCCCCCCCCCCCCCCCCCCACCTCTCCATCCTCCCTCCCTGACTCGAGTCTGTGAGTCTTTTACCAGATAATATTAAAGAAAAACTGGATGGACTTTGCCAATTATTGGCAGCATGTTTTCTAGTGTTTTCCCATGTACTGAGTGATAATACTCCACTGCTGGGTCAAACATCTGTCTCAGGGTTTAGTCAGGTGCTATGGAGGACCGAGAGCGAGCATGTTGTCATTCCAACCAAACACACCGATGAGCTGATCAGTGAAATCACCTTGTGTGTGGTACATGGGTACCCATATGCTCTGTCATTGGGATCTCTATTGTGTCAGTCTGTATCTCTGTGTCATCTCTATTGTATCCTGTCACTATTCATATTTATTATTAATACTAGTCATAGTTTATACACACACACACACACACACACACACAATAGACAAAAAGAGGCCATAAGAAGTGCTTGTACATACAAAAGCTGTCTTATCTTTAAATAACTTTTAAGTGACGATGTGAATTCGTCATGCAGGTTTTAAGAGTCAGGATCAAGTTAATATCTAAGTTATTAATAACTTAGATAACTTAGTTAATAACTTGGAGCGTAACTAGCAAAGCGCTTTGAGTTAACACAGAAAAGAGGTTGACTCCCAGTCCACAGTCCAAACACATGCAAGCTGGACTGGTTAGTTAGGTTAGTCTGTCTGTCTGTCTCTCTCTCTGTCTGTCTCTCTGTCTGTCTGTCTGTCTCTCTGTCTGTCTGTCTCTCTGTGTCTGTCTGTCTGTCTCTCTGTCTGTCTGTCTCTCTGTGTCTGTCTGTCTGTCTCTCTGTGTCAGTCTGTCTCTCTGTGATGGACTGGTCTAGGCTCCTGGTCTAGGCTCCTGGTCTAGGCTCCTGGTCTAGGCTCCTGGTCTAGGCGGCAATGAGGCAATGATAAAAGTATGAACCTCGGCATTGTGGGACACAACAGGTTCATCATATAAAAATGCCATCAGTGAAACTGGGCAGAACGCCTATCTGATATCACCACGCCGTGCCACACAGGGATGTTTCGGTAGCGTTGGAAGTCCAGGTCGACCTAAGTATTTAGTATAATCAGTATCCTCTAGTCCATAAATAGTTGCTAACAGTCCAATACAGTTCTGAGGCAGATCAATAAACTGATCGGGCAGCTTTCATGTTGGTAAATGTATCTCCCAAGGTAAATCTGGTAAAACCTGGTGTGTGTGTGTGTGTGTGTGTGCAGGTAACAAGATGCAGGAAGTGGATCTGGACACGCCTCCCTCTCCTGACTACGGGGATCTACCAGGTAAATACTGTGATTATCTGGAGAGCTGTTTCTGGTTGGTTCTCTGATGGGGTGACTGGATGAAATGTCGCTATATTCAAGTCTTTATGGTTGAAGGAGGACTGGTCGAGAGGTTATGTCCTCCTCTGTAACCACATCTGCCCCCCCGGCCCCCTACATCCATTCATCCATCCATTTCCTAGCCGTCTGACGTCCTTCCTCCAGCTCCTCCTGGTGGATCTCCAGAGGCTCCCAGGCATGTTGGGAGATGTAGTCCCTCCACCCTAGGTCCACGGGTTCTCCTCTCAGTCCGTCATGCCCAAACCACCTCAACTGGCTCCTCTCAGTGTGGAGGAGTAGTGACTCTGAGGTCCTCCTGCATCGCTGAACCACTCACCTCAAACCTCGTTTCAGCTGCTTGTATCCGCAATTCTTTTCTTCCGGTCATCACCTGGCGCTTGTGACCGCAGGTGAGGGTCGGAAGGAAGATCGAGCAGTAGATTGAGCAGTAGATCGAGAGCTCTCTTTTTACCGAGACGGTCCGATACTGCAACATTTAAACTTAAAGCCCCCCCGGCTGATTTCTACCAATCCAGAGAGACACCGCTGATTGGCCCCGCCCTGGCACGCCTGATCCCCGTCCTGACGGGATTGGTGGAAATGATCAGACTTCACTTTTTGAAATGCTTTCTGGAAGGTTTCGAAATGTGATTATTCCAGATCATTTGTAGATCTTTTGATCAGAGTGAGATCAACCTGAGGTGTTACGTGGTTGTTTCTCCTGAGCTCATTTGTGTCCAGGAGACATACGAGGTCTCTTGGTTGAGATGAATTCATCAGCTGATGCCGTGGGATCCTGGATCCAGGCTAGACGATGAAGATGTTTTGTCTTATAGTCATGATTTATTGTTTTCTCTTCAGATTTGAACTGGGAGGACATAGAGCAATGCCTGGAGATGTTCACAGGTGAGCCATAACCAAGCACACACACACACACACACACACACACACACACACACACACACACACACTTACACAGTGGGACCCTGTGACTGATTCCCTCTGTTCTCCTCACCCAGGCCAAGATGCCCTCTTCGACCTGGCCAGGTGGGGCTGTGAGGAAGACCGAGACAACAGCGGTGAGGATCTATATTTTCTCTTCTATTTATACGAGTACTTCCTCAAACTGGGCGACACGCGATGGGTGAAAGTAAGGACAAAGAGAAGGGCCAAAACAATCCTGTCAAAACAATCTTTACTTTCACTATGAATGTAGAGATGATGGGTGGGTGGCTCGGTGGACCAATCAGTCGGTAGATAAATAAAACTTTTATTAGATATTGTGACGTTTTGGTCGCATGACGGTCATGTGAAGTGGAAATTCATGACACGGTAATGGGTTTATTTATTTTTTTTATTTAGGGAAATGATGCCCACTGTTTCTCTACACGTGGTGATACACTAGTAGGTGATATTAACTAGTAGTTTGACACTAGTTAATGTCAGGTTAGAGTCCTAGCCACAAGCAGCATGTGTGGCGGGGCAGGATCTGACCCCGTGTCAGCCAGCATCCACCCTGCTGAACTGTCCCTGGCCGTGAGAAACATTGCAAGTAACGCGTATACCAGCTGTGTTGGCGTAGTGTTTCCTGAGGGTTTGCTTCACCGACTCTTATCACTTCCTCTTTCGTGTTCGCAGGTGATGTTACCGTGCCAACCGCGCTGCCCAAGACAGACGGGCCCCAACAGAGACGGAAAGGCGACAGGCCTGACAGGCGAAAGAGACCTGCAGGTAGAAACTTGTAGCTCTTGTTACGTGGAAAAAAACTCAGTATTTTTTCACCATTAACCTTCACGCACCAGATTTCTGAAGATTTGAACCAATAACCTTCTAGCTGCCTCTCTAATCTTTAAAATGACGCTGGATAAATGACCTCAGGGTCCAGTGAGCCCAAAAGCCGCTGTACAATTGACTGCACATGCATCCGGCTGAAAATAAGTCGGTTTTTCTTAGTTCTTGAAATGAGTTTTTGAAGGTTTTAATCTGACTTTCATCTGTGCTTATGGAAATATAATCCCATCCTGTGACTGGAAATATCCAGTGACCCCCGACATTCAAATCACACGAAACAGGATGTGACGTTCATATCAGGGGGGCCACACTTCGGGATCCAAAACCCAAGGTTGAGAAACCCGGAACTACTGCAAATGTAATTTCAAGTTGTGGTTGGATTTCATGCCAACAAACTGTTTCTCTAGTGAACAGAATAGAATAGAATAGAATAGAATAGAACAGTGAACACTATGAATCTTTACTTGTCTGTGGCTGTTTTTTAATTTCCTGTAAAACAAAAAAAAATGTTTTCTAGTTCCCAGATCAGATGAGGGCACGCCTTCCAGAACAAAGCGCCAAAGAAGAGCAGGTAACCAACCAGAACAACCCGTCTGTCTGTCTGTCTGTCTGTCTGTCTGTCTGTCTGTCTGTCTGCCTGTCTGTCTGTCTGTCTGTCTGTCTGTCTGTCTGCCTGTCTGTCTGTCTGTCTGTCCGTCCATGTATTTGACCTGTATCTGTTTGCTGTTTCTATAACACTTCTGCTTCATCAGCCGGGAAAGCACGTCACATCTCAACATACGTGATAGGTCATGAGCCAGATCGGATCGCTCAACGTTGTGATGAACGGGATGTTCACCATACAGACGTTATTTCTCCTTTAGTTTGATGATCTGATAATAATGATGATTTACAGAGAGTTCGTTCAAAGTGCATAAAAGATAATAAAACAATCATAAATAACATCCATTAAGGTAAACAATACAATTGGCAGATATGAATTAAAAATAGTGTTATAGAAGATTAATACAATGAGAATATAACAGGTTATTCTATGAAAGCCTGTTGGTACCAGTGTGTTTTCAGAAGCTCGTAGCAGGTTAGCTAGGAGACTTCATGGTGGTTCTTCAACTCTTGCAGGTCAAGCCAAGAGCGGAGAAACCCAGGTCGAGTCTGCTGTGCTTCAAGGTAAGATTCCCTTACTCATGATGTAGATTACTGCTGCCCTCAGGGGAATAGACAGACAGCACCAGGGGCAATAAGTACCATCTTTACTACCCCATAGCAGGCAGTTGATGGGTTTGCTGATCAATACCAATGACTCCCCACTAAAATCTACTCGCAACTGTTCCAAGATGGCGGACAGTGCTATGACTGACCGGTGTCACAAGACAAAGCAAAGACAAAGCAGCATTGCTCTGTATCATGGTACGGTATAAAACCTCTTCATCAGACCGAGGAGACAGAGAGGGTTTCGTTTTCTAAGCCACGCTGCTAAAACAAAGAGCGACTGTTGTCAGGGTCCATGACCTACTTCCCACCTCACACTGTACTTAAAGAAACTGGTTGGTTGGTTGTTGTTGTTTTGTTCAATCCTCAAAAATACAAGACACACAGATCAAATGTAAGAAAAGAGAAATAAGAAAACGACAAATTGGAACTAAAATAGTGCAGAGACAGAAAACAATTGTAAGTGAAAAGTGAAAGTAAAACAAGTCCAAATAAAACCCGTTGCAGCGTTGCTGTTATTGTTATGATTAGATGAGACATCAGGCCTGGCATCACGCTGTCGGCTCTCTGGAGGAGTTTCATGGCATCTGAGCTAGCGATGTTTATATAGTTGATGTGTTAATAACAGTGGACTCTTGTGAAAGGGGTGTTGATTTTGGTTCCCCCTCGAAATTGCATTGTGGGTCAAGAAACAGGAACTTGACTTTTAAAATAATCAGATCAGAGGTGACGTTTATAAAACAAAACAAGAACTCGCACCTCACTACTTCCTCTAGGAGATGCTTCTTCTGACTGGCTGTCTTGTTCCGCTGCAGGCTGAAGAGAATCTTTAATTCCATTTTTTCATTTGTCATTTAATTCAGTGGTTCTCAATCTGGTCCTCCAGCTCTACCCAGGCACACCTGAACCAATTAGAGGCTTCACCTTTTCGTGATACCTTAATTAGTTCAGGTGTGGCTGAGTAGAGCTGGAGCTGAAACCTCCAGGACAGGGGGTACCTGAGGACTGGATTGAGAACCGCTGCTTTAATTGATAGGTTAGGATAGGTTACTGAGCACCTGGTTCACACTCACATTGTTACACAGATTCACACCTACTTCAGTGCAACTTCTGCTTCTGCCCTGCTCAAGGGCAGCATGGCAGTTTGAGTGAGGGCGGAGGGTTTTCTCATTTCCTTTCCCTTCCCAGATTTCCCCAGCCGGATTCAGCCGTTTTCTTGACCCTGAAACACAATACGGGGCAGCACGTTTCCTTCCTGGACATGCGTGGGTTTGTTTCCTTCCTGACAGTTGTTGTCTCTGGTTGTCTCGCAGGCAGCGGCACAGGATCAGAACCGAGTCCAGCAAGGATGGTGGCCCTGCCCACAACTCCACCCAGACTCGTACAGCTCCACCCCCTCCCCTCCATCCCTCCATCCAGTTCATCGCCCTCCCAGACGCTCCAGGATGTCAGTTCGTTCAGGCGCTGAGGCTCTCTCCTCACCCAGTCATCACACTTCCACTGCCCACTACAGCCACTACACCTACATACATATTCGGTGAGTGTGTGTGTGTGTGTGTGTGTGTGTGTGTGTGTGTGTGTGTGCATGTGCATTTAATCTGTTTATCATATCTACATGCTCTAACCCAATACAGTGCCTGCTCCCTCACCACCTTGCGGACGCCAAGTGCCGCCTCTCTCCCCAGGTGAGTCAAATCTGGTGTGTGTGTGTGTGTGTGAGAGAGAGAGAGAGAGAGAGAGAGAGAGAGAGAGAGAGAGAGAGAGAGAGAGAGAGAGCATGGTCCTAACCCCCTCCCCTCCTGTGTTCTTGCAGTGGACGGTGCAGTAGCTCCCGTCCTCATGGGTTCATCTCCACCGGGATCTCTGTCAGACACCGCCAGCAGAGCCTTGTCTCCCCCCTCAGCCCCACCGCTCTCCCCCAATATAGGTGAGTATCAGCCTCATCCCTCTCTCGCCCCTTTGGGATAAAACTGTCTCCCTCTCTTCCCTCTCAGTCTTTCATCCTTTGCCCGCCCTTCAAACTCTCAAACGATGTGTCTTGTCTTACTGTTGTGTTTCAGAGTTGTCCCCGTGTAAAGACCCACCTCCGTCGCCCACCGTCCTCGATATCCCACGTAAGTCACCACATGACATCATCTGGTTTGTCACCACACCTAAATCTCATCACATCTTACCTGCAATTCGTGTTTTGTGGGGAAAACCAGCGTGCTATTCAACTGTGCAATTTCCGCGTGTGTGTTTTTTTCCAGAGAGCGTGAAGGACTACATTCATCGAGCCAAAGCTCACATGACGCAAACCTGCCAGGAAATGGAGGAAGGCCTCAGCCTGAGCTCTCATTACGTGGACGTGCAGTTGGTCCGGAGGAGGATCCTTCGCTCCGGGAGGAACACCAACAAATGCCTGGACAAGGAGCTGGTCGCCATGGGCGACGCCGAGCGGCAGAAGATCTCCCTGGGGCGGAGTCAGGTCAGAGCAGTAAAACTATCATGAAGTTTACAAATAAAATGAAATGGCCGATGAAACGAGTGGTCAAATCGCTGGTCCCAACATATATCTCAACCTTTTCTTCTCAGATCTTTGATGGCTCAGCCGTAGCCAACCCCAGTCGCTCTGTGCTGTTGCTAGGCAACGCCGGCTTGGGAAAGACCACCTTGATCAGGAAGCTGTGTCTCGACTGGGCCGGCGGGCTCCTCCCCCAGTTTGACTTCGTCTTCTTATTGGATGGCAAAGCTCTCACTCTCTCAGAGCCCGCCTACAATCTTCAGACCCTCCTGCTTCACCTCTCCGCCTCCGCCCCGCCTGCCTGCCTGGACCCCGAGGCCGTCTTCAATCAGGTCCTCGCCTCCCCTAAGCGCGTGTTGATCGTCTTTGACGGGTTCGATGAGTTGCGGGACTACGAGGTTTTACTCCAGACTCAGGAGAAAGACTTGGCCGCATCACTACAGAGGGACAGTAAGAAACAGACCTACACGGTAAAACAGTTATACGCTGCCATCCTCCAGAGGCTCCTCCTTCCAGGCTGCACCCTGCTGATCTCCGCCCGACCGAGAGGCTCCGCCGGCCAGCTGCTGCGGCGGGTAGACGGCCTCGTGGAGCTCTGCGGCTTCACCTCCGCAGACGTAGAGACCTATCTGTCCCGGTATTTCACCGAGCCTGAACTCCGGGCCTCCGCCACGGACCGCTTAAAGAACAGCAGCTATCTTCTCAGCCTCTGCTGGAACCCGGGACTGTGCCGACTGGTGTGCTCGGTTGTGGAGCACGCCGCGGGTTTGGCGGTCCTACCGGGAACGTTGACCGGGCTCTGCCGTCAAGTGGTTCGGCTAAAGATAGAACAGGAGTGTAGCGGCGCGCGCACGTCGGCCGAAGCTCAAGCGCACGTGGCAACGGACTCGCAAGAAGAACCGCAGATCCAAACCCCAAGCAGCGCTCCGACGCCGAGGTGCCGCAAAAACACTCGGGCCAAGACCAGGACGCGCATGCGCACTCGCTCGCGCACGCAAACGACGGTGGTAGCAGAAGAAGAGGAGAGGAAAAAGGAAGATGAGGAAGGGGAGGTGAACGGTGGAGGAGGTGAAGTGGACAGAGCGGAGGAGAGAGAGTTGCTGTCCCAGCTGAGCTCTCTGGCCTGGGAAGGGGGTCAAGAGCAACTCCTCCCTGCTTCCCACGGGGCGAACCATCCCCACCAGACTCAGGGGGGTGGGCGTCAGGACCGGACTCTTCCACTGTCACCTCCTGAGGGGGAGGCAGGCGGTTTCGACCGGCGACAGAGAGGGAGGAGAGAAGGGACGGGAGGACAGAGGGGAGGAGAAAAGAAGGAAGGGGGCAAGTAGAGAAAGAGCAGAAGGAAAGAGAAACAAGGAGAAGACAGACGGTGAAGATGATGATGATGACGTCACTGGCGACTACATCCTGTCGTGGGCCAACCCCTTCCTGCAGAGTTTCCTGGCGGGCGTTCACCTCTCTCTCTCTAGGTAACATTTTAAATAACTATGTTTCCATTAGCAAGACTTTGATTGATTAGGTGAGGAATTGAGTCAGGTTGACTTGGACTGTGAGGCAGCATATCACTTTCTCTCTCTTTGTTTCTCCCTCTACCGCTTTCCCGTTCATTTTCTCGCTGCCTTCCTCTCTTTCTCTTTCGTTCTCTCTTTCTCTCTAGGACTGCGCCAGACCGTACTTTCCTCCTCCAGGCGCTCCCCTTCCAGTCCGGACCGAGGGGGCGTCGCCGACCTCAACGGGAGGAGCTCGAGCTCACGCAGCGATTCGCCGTCGGCCTGCTGTTCCTCACCGGGGCGGAGCTGCAGAGCGGCCGCGCGGAGGCAGATTCAGTCTCCAGGGATACGGTGGTTGCTAAGCAGGCCTTGGTAACAAAACACGTAGAGGGCCTCTGCTACGGCGACCTGAGCCCCGCCCAGCTCCTGGAGTTGTGTCACTACGTTCACGAGGTGAGCGACGGCAGGGGCGGCGCGCATTTAGCCGACCACCTGGCGAGGAACCTCCCGGAGGTCCTGACGTTCCGCGGAGTGCCGCTCGGCCCGCCGGACGTTTTCGTGGTGCGGAGGGTCGTGGAGCGCGGCGGGACCGAAGGCAGGAGGTTCTGCTTGGGTCTGGAGGACACTGGGATCCGGGTGGCCGGGCTCAGGGCTCTGGTGGAGCTCAGCAACATCAACACATACAGGTACTGTTATGATGATGGTTCCTGTCAGATCTGCTGGGTCACGAATCAAACTAACCCAATGGGAAACCTTTTTTGACGTTGAACCTTTGGGTGTCTTTTCCAGGGCGTGCATTGCCGATGTCATCACCCTGTGGGAGGGGCTAGAACAGAGCGGGGAGGAGGAGCTTCTTAAAGGGGCGGTGTCCAAATTCAAGATCAACCCATTGAAAGCCACGCAGGTGTGTCATATAGAGCACCTGGCGAAGCTGGTCAGCATACACACACATAGGAGACTGTCGGAGAGGTAAGGCAACACACACACACACGTGCATACACACAGTCACTTATTTCACTTGTTTCTTACACATATTATACACTCAGCCTGTCTCACGAAGGTGGCTCACTTTATAGCAGGGTAGGTCACCATGGTAACTTGATATCAGATCAAAACAAATAAAAAGCCTCATGGCATCATCACTCCTAGAGAATACCGTGGACTTTTTAAACAATCTTTATTGCAAAAAGTCCATGAACACAAACATTGCATTCAAATGAAAAAGTAAGTGTATAGTTTATACTTTTCCCCTGCTAATTTCCCCGCGGGGGGTCGATAGTTCATCTTCGCTTTTTGGCTGCTCTGGATCCGTCCATGTTGCATGCGATTGGCCGATTTGTCACAAGCCCTGCCCCTTTTTATGTGAAAC
>JAXDDX010000176.1:40000-55000 GCA_034670405.1 Hoplostethus atlanticus
TTTGTTACGATCCATAGCTTATTCTAGCATGTGGTGCAGGGAGTGCTGGGTAAAGCCCGTACGCTGACGTCTCTCGTCCATCGCAGTCCTCTGCAGACGACAAGAGCGTCTTAATAAAGTCTCCCATTGCTGAGGTGAGGCGAGCTGAGTGATGATGTGGACCCGACCAGCCCCGCGTGGGTCCATGCCTGACTGTCTAACCAGCAACTCACACCAGTGGCTTTACAACAGGTTTCATACAAAACAAGGACAGCCCGGTCAAACACCGATTTCACAAGAATAACATGGGGAGCCGTTTTTTTCTCTCACCCAACTCTAGGTACCGATACCGGCCAATGTCGTCCACCTCCGGTTTGATGGACATGATGCAGTTTGATTACATATTTATTGTATAAGTCATCAATGTTACGCTGGTTTTCAATGGGAAGCCCTTAATCCATCAATATGTTTTATTATCATTATTATCCTGAGTTTTAGCGCCCTGTGGTCTCATGCTGTTTCTGATGCTTTCCCAACAATCAAACTCCAGGGGGAAACAGGTTTTGGGAAGAAAATGATCAAATTTAAAAGATACTGAATATCAGCATGAAATATCAGCTACTGGCAGCTTCAACCCAAAATGATCGATATTGGCCTTCAAACACCCTCATCGGTCAAACGCTGGTACAGAACCACTATGACAGGATGCATCTGTCATCTATTTATTTGTTTTACACTGACAATCCTTTTTACAGTTTCAGAATAAAGGTTTCTTTTGAATTCACTAAAACCTTTAAGCTGTGTGTGTGTGTGTGTGTGTGTGTGTGTGTGTGTGTGGGGGGGGCGGGGGGTACGGGTGTTAAAACGTGACCAGCGTGGCCAACAAACCGCTCGCTGTGGTACCTGCTATATTTAGCGCCCTGTTCCACGCTGAGTCAGCGAAGTGCTGTTTTGAGTGACATCGGAAGCGACGGCTGCACTGAATACAGCAGAACCGCCTTCGGTCTTCGAGCTCGTCTGGGAAAACGGCGTCGAAATTCTGAACCAATGCTTACTGAGAATATGAAATGTGCACGTGCAAATATTGAGAAATGGTTTTTTTACCTGGTTAACAACGAGCAAATTAGGATGATTATGTTACTATTTGCTTGGTTCGTTTTGAAGTCTGAGGTTTACTAGTACTAAAGGAGTAGTACACTTCAAATTAAAAGTTTACTTGAAGAGCTGATTAATTACTTCTTAGAAAATAAGGTCTCCTCTGACTCTGAACTCCACGGTGCATTCAAGGCTCACAAATGAATCAAGTAAATCTCAGCTGAACTGCCCCAGTAAACGGTGGGAGATCTGATGCAACTCATACGGGGCAGTCGTCTTCCAGTCAACTGAATTCTGAATTCACAACAAACACAAAGTAAAAGTGAGTAGCAGACAGTGCAATAAAATAGAAATCTCTCACATCTAAAAGTAGATTAAAAAACCAAACACAACCGTGATCATCCAGGAGTCTAGCCTGTGTCTTCGTAGCATTTCAAAGATGATAATTGTGCAAAGAAAACAGGATGAAAAAGTCAAATATCTGAAGCTGTTGAAGTTCTCTACCTCTGACACCCTAGTGAGAACATTTCAAACATCTTTTGGCCGTCATAACTAACCTCTGGACCAAAGAAACAACTTTTCCTTGATACTTTCTTTAATGTGTTGAAGAGCAAGTGTGGCGGGGCCCATCAAGGTTGCATCAAAAGGGCTTCCCTATAGTCGTGTGTCCAGTGTCACATCTTGTCATTTGGCCCAGAGTTCCTGACAGTGCTCCTGAGTATGTAACATCCCTGATGCAGACACACGGATGACTACAAAAGGACACGCTTCAAGTCACGCTTCAAGGACGAGTGAACCTGCAAAGCAGCAACGCGGAATGTGTCGTTCGCTCCAAACGTTTTTTCTTGCATTAGGAAAATTAAAAAGGACGAAGAGTCAAAACAGGTTGGCGTATGAGTGAGTAAGGGTGCAGCAAAAGTTTTATGGACAGCGTTTTCCTGCACTTTGCCAAAACCTCTCAGATTTACAGCTGTGCCGTTGAGTCCTTTCCTTTGCAGTCAGCTGCCAGATCCCGCTGATGCCTGGACTGGTGGTTGGTGTAAAAGCCAATCAATCACATCGTACAGTTGTATGATATTCATTTACACAGTTGATGACGTGGTGTACAGCCTTTGGTTGCTGTGGCTGCACTGCGTAGGGGTAGTGTAGGTGACCTGGAACACACCCAGATCTCCCGTAACATTCACTTTCCATCCGTAGAAAGCAGCGCTCTCTCCGCTTGCTGCAACTTGTGCTTCATTCTGATCTTCTGGATTGTATCCAGAGTGAGAGACGCAGATGCCAACGCCAGCCCGCTGGTTTCTGACTGATGTAAATTGCTCGAAGAATGGCAACTGGCAGCCGATCCCGGAGAGAATGATCTTCCCATGAGAGCATCACTGTCCATATGGCCAGTGGTGCTCAGTCTTTCCTCCTTCTGAGACGAGACAACCTGTGGACATGTGACAAGAAGCGTTAGGCTGAATAAAACATTTCTTGCAGTTGAAAATTTTGTTTTTCCACCCAAAGACAAAACATAACAATGGTAACTTTATTGATGAAATTCTGTTTGGGGCATTAGTCAGACAGCTTTGGTGCTTTTCTTTTGTTCTCTACTTACTTTTTCACATAGACGTCTGTACGACCAAAAGGCAGCAACAGCATCCTCTTTGAAACAGTCTTTTCCCTCATCACTGAGCAGGAGGTGCTCACATCAGCCGCATCCACCCCAGGCCTCTGCATCATCACCTCTACTCCTCCTCCTGGACCGCCTTGTCACTCCAGATACCCTTCAAACACATCCATCTCCGTGTCCGTGTCGTAGGGGACAGAGGCCGGGTCGGATAACACCCCCAGGTCCACCAGCGCCTGGTCCATGTCCTCGGGCAGAAACACTATCCCCACATTCAGGACGATGTACTCCATCAGAAAGGCATAGTAGAGGATCAGGACGTTCACAAAAAACAGGCCCAGATAAAACATATATGGAAGTTCGTCCAAGACCGATTCCACCGAATCTAGCTGAGAATAAATCGGGTGTGTCATAGAAAATAAAGAAAGATTTGGATGTGTGTGTGTTTATGCAGAGGCCAGAATGGGGCAGGCTGGAGTTGGGAATGCCACCGCTAGAAATCTGCCAGGGGTGATGGGGCTGAGATGTCCATTTCGGCCCTTCACTGCAGCAGTGATTGAAAGGCAGTTTAAAACAGCCCCTTATCTGTGCGGTCAACATGAACACCGCAGGAAAACTGGTAGACTGAAAAGCGTAACGATCATTGCTAATAATGTACGATGTATCAAAATATCGCGCTAGCTCGACGCATTCTCGACATTCGTTCCTTCGGGTTGCGGCATTCGCAACATGTCAGCTTGCTAGTGCTAAAAACAGTAACGTGCAACGTTACAAAAATACGAATACCTCAATAAACTAAGTATTTTGAGTTTGCCGTTCTTCGCAGCCGTACTGAGCAATTTAGATTACATTACGAAACATTCTCAAATAAACGCTTTGGCATCGTTTTTAGAATATTTTCCTGTCGACATGCTCGCCAAACTGCATCAAAACAGCCCGACTACAAAGCGATAACTGACGACTGAGCAGCTGATTGGCTCACCACCGGAAGCCTCAATTGTGATTGGTCAACGAAAGCGCCAATCAGTTTAGTTCCGCCTACGAGGACTTGTCGCGTATTGTAATCGTCGCCACTAAACGGGGAAGTAAATATTGTAGTTTTTTTTATTCGCTTTTGTATGCCGCACCGAGTCTTTATCGTAGCAGATGAACACCAAGTCCCAAACGTCCCATTCACCAAACCTGTTACGCAATGACCCCCTCACTGCTGCTATCGCCTGATCGCCTTCTGTTTGCTAACGAGCTATCTGGAGATATGTACGGGGAAGTGGGTGTAATGGATCGATCCGGATACTAACCGTAGCAAAATAACGCACCTGACAAAGCATCAGTCCGTGTAAAACTGCAACCATGTTCGGACGGTCACGGAGCTGGGTTGGAGGACAGGGGAAAACGAAAAATATCCACTCCCTGGACCATTTGAAGTAAGTAGCTAACGTTAGATCATGGTGACCTAAGCTAATGTTAGCCTATACGATCGTGGAGAACGGTTGTCAACGTTAACCCCGCGGTGAAGGTAACGGTAGCTAATGTTGGGCTACCCAGCTGTCCAGCCAGCTAACGTTGCTATGGGATTTCTGTTTTGTTGGGTTCAGGTAGAGCGACAGGTAAGCTAGCTTGTGATGGCTAGCTCCATAGCTAAATACCTTTACAGTTGGCTAGTTGCAGCCAGTCTTGACAGCAAGTGGCATGAGGGCGTGTGAGGTGATTGTGGTGATTGTGGTGACACAGTGAGTTCCAGCAATCTGTGTGATATGACATTGTGCAAGGTGTGTCATGCAAAGCCACAGCTTGTTGCGATGTTAGATGTCTTCACGGATAACTGTAACACACACACACACACACACACACACACACACACACACTTACACTTCTCTGTCTCCTCACTGTATCTCCCTCCACGTGTCTTCCCTCCATTCCCGTCTCTTTTCCAGGTACATGTACCATGTCCTGACTAAAAACACCACGGTGACAGACCACAACAGAAACCTGCTGGTGGAGACCATCCGCTCCATCACAGAAATCCTCATCTGGGGGGACCAGAATGACAGCTCTGTGTTTGAGTAAGTCACCTCCAGCATGACTACCATTATGCAGACCTGCCACTTGCACAGGGATTAGAATGACAGTTCTAATATTTGCTTTACTTTTTTAAAGCTGTATTTATCCAGGTTAGGTTT
This sequence comes from Hoplostethus atlanticus, assembly GCA_034670405.1. Classification (NCBI taxonomy): domain Eukaryota; kingdom Metazoa; phylum Chordata; class Actinopteri; order Trachichthyiformes; family Trachichthyidae; genus Hoplostethus; species Hoplostethus atlanticus. The sequence continues at coordinate 44,867 of JAXDDX010000176.1, forward strand.
GCCGAACATGCACACACTTTTTCAAGGCAATGCAACTTTTATTTATATAGCACTTTTCATACACAAGGAAGATTCAGTTTGCTTAACATAAAAAAACATGTTAAAAGACATTTGCAAATACCAGATTTAAACAGGATTAAAGAAAGGAAGAAATGCTTCACACTGAGGGACTCAAACCCTACAGAGACACAATACTCATGAGACACAGCTCATGCAACTGGTGGGACTCTAACCTATCCAATGTGCTTCACATAAAAACATGTTAAAAGACATTTGCAAATACAATAAAACAGGTTTAGACAGAACCAAAAAAGGTTTAAAGCACCAGGCTAAAAGCAATAAATAAATAGGGATTGTAAAGTGTTAAGAACAAAAATGTTTTGAGACTACTTTAAAAGGTTGTTTGGGCTCGTCTCAGGTCATCTGGAAGTTTACTAGTAACTAAAAGCAGCTTCGCCAGACTTGGTTTTCACCTTGGGGGCAACAAGCAGACCGGTCATCTGATTTCCCAGATGACCTGAAGTCTGGATGTATTTAGAACTAAGCCATGTTGCGCTTTATAGACGAGCAGCAGGATTTTAAAATCAATTCTGTGGCACACTGGAAGCCACTGCAGTGATGTAAGAACTGGTGTAAGGCGTTCTGCTTTCTTGGTCTTTCTCAGAACTCTGTCAGTTTCAGACATTGTGCAGAATGCATCCATGACTGATCAGTCAGCTGTGGATAGACAACCACTTGTGTCCGTGTGTTGTTCACGCGTTGTCGGCGAGATCTGACATGTAGTTCAAATTTCCAGGAGGTTCACCTAACCAACTCAAACCCTTTTAGACCCAAAACACTGAAGTATAACTTGCTCATGAGACTCACACACACATCCTGATGGCTTAATGACTAAATGGATTTACAGACATGAATGAAGCTTAGTCCCAGACATGGACTTTCCCCCCCTGAGATGTGAATGTAACGTATGTGACTTCACCCTGCGCCCCAGCAGCATCAAGCCACACTGGTACTCTTGTCATCAGAAACAGCCCTGCGATTAATGTCTCATGTCTCATGTCTTCATGATGTGACTCATGAAGTGGATGTGACCTGAATATAATCTTTAATAGAGAAACAAAAGACTCACATGATATGGAATGAGAGGTAGAGAAGTCCCTAGGAAGCCCATCTCAGAAGCAAAGCCGTAAACTGTCATCCTAAACTTCCAGATATTTTCTTCTCAATCTAACAGACTCACAATGTTGTTTTGTATTTGATGAAAAGTCGGATCAGCAAATCTGAGCTGAGTTCTTCCTGAGTTTTGGGTAAATCTTAACGAGAATATTATGATGATGACATTACATTTCCAGACAATGATTGATGCCGTTAATTCTGTGTGCACTTGTCTATGTGTGTTTGTATGTGTGTGTGTGTTTTGTTTGTGTGTGTGTGTTACATTCCTTGTGTGTGTGTGTGTGTGTGTAGCTTCTTCCTGGAGAAGAACATGTTTGCCTTCTTCCTGAACATCCTACGTCAGAAGTCCGGTCGCTACGTCTGCGTCCAGCTCCTCCAGACGCTCAACATACTGTTTGAGAACATCAAGCACGAGACCTCCCTCTGTAAGTCCAGTCCGATGATCCGATCGGATAGTGACCGTGACGTAGCGCACCTTTCCCAGTTGAACTCTCCTGCTCTCCTCTCCACAGATTACCTGCTGTCCAACAACCACGTGAACTCCATCATCGTCCACAAGTTTGACTTCTCGGACGAGGAGATCATGGCCTATTACATCTCCTTCCTCAAGACCCTGTCACTCAAACTCAACAACCACACAGTGCACTTTTTCTACAATGAGGTGAGGCCAGGGAGGGATGCAGGGATGGGAGTGTGGGCGGGGGTGTCTGTAACAGGATGAGAGGAAGGGTGGGTGGGAGGAAAGAGAGATAAACCTGGGCTAGCAGGAAGAAAGAGGTGGAGGGAAACTTAACCTCACCGTCTGCTCGGGTGAGAAAGAAGGGAGTGGGCGATGGAATGAATGAGTAGAAAAATGACATGCTGTCACTCAAACTGTGCAGCAGGAAGAGGAGGGAGAGCTGGAGGGAAAGTGAGGTTAGTAAGGAAACATATGGAAGGGTACCAAGGTCCCTGGCTGCACTCAGCTATGGGAGAGCTGTCACTCACATGCAACAGCAACTGGTGACTTCTTCTACAGTGAAATGAGTGGAGGGAGAGAAAGAGGAAGGGGTGGTGGGAGAGAGTGATGGGAAAACACCGGCTGTGGTTACACTTACCACGAAGCAACAGGTCTGGGTGCCAAAAATTGGATTTGTGCCCATCGCTATCGGATCTTCAAAACCAGACGTAGTAGGAGGAAGTAGACCGGCTCCCATCAGCACCGCAGGTTTACGTAGTCTGAAGCAATCTAGCCACAATGAGCGTACAGGCAGAGGAAAGTAACAAGATCCGTGTGTGTGTGTGTGTGTGTGTGTGTGTGTGTGTGTGTGTGTGTGTGTGTGTGTGTGTGTTAATAGATGGTAGCTTAATAATCTCTGATGCTAACCTTTATTGTTTCAGCAGTATTAACAGTCCTAACGTTGGCCTGTGTGTGTGGGGGAAAGTTATTGGTGTACTGTCGGTGGCAGCACTCTGCTTGGCCCTGAAGCCAAAACCAGACCCAGTGTAGATCTGAGAGGCCTGGAGACGTCAGGCAGCCCACGATGGATTCTTTCTGTTGACTCACATGAAGTGCACAACGTATGGAAAAGAAAAAAAGTAACGCAAAGGATGAAATTTCACATATGGATCAGTCGTATCGACCCGGCTGACATTTGGTCAGTCTGAGGGCAGATCATGTGCAAAAGGATAAAGCCTTTTTACACATCGGCATCATATGGAGTTCGTCGTTATAACTCATCATCCGTTGAGGTTTAGTTTCTAACTTTCCTCCAGAGGGTAGTCGATCGCTCTGGCTTCTCCTGTTCCCGTCAGATCTACACTAGTCATGTTTTATGGACTAGAGGGTAAATCCGTGGCTTGGTTTCGGTGTCAGGGTCACATTTCTTCATTCGCCGTGACCTCCAGATGACCCTTTGAACTCTGACCCTCAACTGTGATTGGCTGGAGGCCTCGGCGACCGAGGAATGGCCGGGTAGAGGAACAGGCACTGGCAGAGAGAGAGAGAGAGAGGACTGTCCCTTATAGACGTGGTGGATTCATACATTCACCTTTTGTTTTTTGTTTTTTTGGTTGCGTCATTGTGTTAGGACGGGTGGTCATTTTGCGACATATACATCTTTTACTGTACAGTGTGTAAAGTCCATATTGCACTGTAGATGAGTCGGTAACAAAACTCATTTCTTTACCTGCTTTTGATTGAAAGTTTATAGGATTGTTTTTTATTGTTGTTATCTTAAATCTCCTACAGTTTTACAGTAATTGTTGTCAAAGATGTTGAACCGAAATGTGTTATTACAGTAGTAACACACATAGAAATAGAAGAGATCATCTCCTATTAATTTCTGTCCTGTCCTGGTCCTATTTTCCTATTTGAATGGGAATACCACATCCAACCTGTTGCTAACCTCAAAAGGTTTTCTCAGCTGCAGTAGATCCATCCTGTTGTTGCTGTCCACAACAAGTGAAATGCTAACTATTAGGCTAACAATATTAGCAACAATTATCAGCATGCCCTGCCCTCTAGTGGCCTAAAAGGTGTTCAGCACTTCAAGGAGCCTCGAACCCCCCCAGCACCAGTCCCCAGTAGGCGCTCTCTCTCTCTCTCTGTGGTTGTTTGTGGCCTCAGTGCGGCGGTGCAGTGCAGTGCCTTGCTCACCGGCGCCCCCTCTCTCTGTCTCCCACACACAGCACACTAATGACTTTGCCCTGTACACCGAGGCCATTAAGTTTTTCAACCACCCTGAAAGCATGGTCCGCATCGCTGTCCGCACCATCACACTCAACGTCTACAAAGGTGAGTTTCAGGAACACACGCACACGCACACGCACACGCAAACACACACGCAAACACACACACACGCACACACATATGGGCTGCCGGGACTGCCTCCTCCTTCTCTTCACGTCTTTCCCTCTTCTTGCTGCTGCTTCTGATGCATGAGCATGACTACCAGGTAACGCTTTCCTACGCACATGCACACACACACACACACACACACTGTCAAAATACAAAGATGTCACATTTGACACAAGTGACCCTGCTTGACAATCCTGCAAACAACGGGGATCATTTATTTTTGCAGTCAGTAAATTTCCACTGACATTAATTTGTCATTGCCGTTTACGTGACGAACCATCACTCCATTGAAGACGGTTCAGTTATGTCTACATTTCATTGACGAATGAAGCGAATTGAAAACTCCTACTCACCTGACGAACGCGGTGCACCACTCAACACCAGCCTCCAGCCCAAATGCTGGGGACGTTTAGTAGGTGATGGACCTTCGTTCACAGGTTCTTTTCTACTCTAAGGACAAATGAAGGGTTTCCCCCTTGAAATTTCTCAGACAATATTACAAAAACAAAATGCTTCTGTCCTCAAAAACATCACTTTTTATTATCCAGTCATTTTACACGCCCTAATAATGCTGTTATCCGTAGTTTTCCTCAAACTTGTCACCCATACAGTCTGCTTCACAGGTCCTGCTGTTTATGTCCTGCCTGTCTTTGCTGTATCTTATTATTAACAGCCCAATTTCTCCACGGGGTACTAAAGTTTCACCCCGAGGACGGTCGTAATCTACTGAACTCACATTTACCGCTCGTTACTTGTTCTTCAAAGTATGCACTGATTGGCTGATTGGCTCATGCTCGCTAGCTATTCCTGTCACACAATACCAGTCAGCACACAGCAAGTAACAGGTCTTTAATCAACGCCTTTATACTGCTAGCCCTGTACGGACACTTTTCAGCCATTCCCCACGACACTACAAAGCCGTTGTAGAAGTCCCACCCAGCATTCGTTCTTGCATTAGTGCTGCAGGTTTGCGGGTGGAGCAACAGTGCAGCAGCAATGCAGCAGGCTTGTAAAAAATGGGACTTCTCCAATGGCTCTGTTACTTTCTGCGCTTTGCTGCGACTGCTCTCCTTTCCTTTTTGCCTCCAGGGGCTACCATGGGGTCTTTGGGGGCTCGGAGCTGGTCACAGAAGCTCAGTTTTGGGCTCACCGGGGGGTTGGTGGGGTTGGCTTCTCTGCACGGAGTATGTCTCTCTTCACTGCACATAACATCGCCTCAACATGCTGCAACACGTCAACGGCGGCTTCCCCGTCTGTCCCCGTCTGTCGGTCTAGTCCTGCATGTAACAGTGAGCGTTGTAACGTTGTTACATTGGTCATAGATGTGTTTATAACTGTACATTGACGTCACTGTAGATAGCACCACTAACTACAGTGTCACAGTTAGTAGAAGGACTGTTAATAACTGGCTTGTGTGGGGGAATGAATCCTTGCTGTGCTAGCCGTGTGCTATGCTATGGTAAGCTGTATGCCAAAGAAGAAAGCATCAGTTTGATTCGCCTGGTGTTTATCCAGCATCTGCGACGTGTTCAGGCTCAACACACCTTGATGCCCTTTTTGAAATTCATATTAAACTACATGTGACAATATGGTGTGAAGTCATCGCAATTTTTAGATTGTTTTTAGATTATCTTTGATGCTTCATCTTTGTGTTGAATACTTGGGACTGCAAAATGCACTGCAAAAAAAATGACAAGCCTGGCCTGGGATTTGATCTTGTATCCATTATCAAGCTGATTTCAGGATGTTTTTAGGTTTGGTTTTTTTTTTCAGGATAATGTAACTTTTCAAGACATTGTTTTGAGTCATTTGCCGGGGCAGAAAAATATCCTGAAATAAGTTGTAGAAAAGATCAAATCACTTGCCGAGTTTGTCATTTTTTTTGCAGTGTGGGTGTTTGATATCTGCAGGGTGTTACCCCTTCACTTCCCCACAGCCACCCCACAGCTACACCCCTCTACTCACATTAACCCTGTGTCTGTTTCCCCCTCTCCCTCCTCCTCCTCTCCCTCCTCTTCTTCAACCACTCCTCCTACTCTTCTCTCTCTCTCTCTCTCTCTCTCTCTCTCTCTCTCTCTCCCCCCCCCCCCCCACCTCCCTCCCTCCCTCTGCGCGCCCCATCTGCCTAACTCCAGTCTCATGTAAGTTGGTTCCATTCACTAGTCTTCTTCTTAGGGCTGGGTATCATTGAAACCTTTTTTTTTTCTGTGTTTGTTTTGATGCTGGTACCTTCTGCGATGCTGCAGCACTGATACCACTTCTAGATCTGTGCATGTGTTGTTTCTTTCTAAATCAGACAGCCCTCTGCAGATTCCCTTCATATAAATGCCTTTAGGCTGCAGATCGTATTGTTTTTTCCGATACCCAGCCCTGCTTATTCCTATCGGTTTATTTGTTATAAATGTACCAGTATGAGTGTCCTTGTGATTCTTGATGTAAACCATTCTGTATCAGCCACCTACATACATGCAGAGAAACCTGCATGCTTTTTTCTTCTTCTTCTTGGGTTGATTGTTCCAGACTTAATCTCAGATGAATCCCTGATGGCGGTTGTGTTTTTGGTGATGGGTTTGACAACGCTGCCTAGTTTGGTTACCTAGTCAGTGTCTGCTTTATGGCCCTCGTCGTACTGTCCTATGTGACAACCCCCACTTATCTGGTACTCCAAATACAACAGATGCTATGTAACCCAGGTCTACCCCCAGTATGAGGAGATGTCCCATTGCCAGTACAAGTCTTTTGTATTGAGAGTACTGTGGATTACATCTTATTGATGATCTATAGTTTAGTCTTTGAGTTTAGTCTAGTCCAACAGAATTGTATTGCTGCTCATGCAAAACGTGACCAAATCTGACCCAGAGCCAGCGCACTCCCGTCTAAAACCAGGATTAGATGTTGGTCAGCACAAATGTTGGTTAGCTCAGATGTTGGTTAGCTCAGACGTTGGTTAGCTCAGACGTTGGTTAGCTCAGGATGTTGGTTAGCACGGATGTTGGTTAGCTCAGATGTTGGTTAGCACAGATGTTGGTTAGCACAGACGTTGGTTAGCTCAGACGTTGGTTAGCTCAGACGTTGGTTAGCACAGACGTTGGTTAGCACAGACGTTGGTTAGCTCAGACGTTGGTTAGCACAGACGTTGGTTAGCTCAGACGTTGGTTAGCTCAGACGTTGGTTAGCACAGACGTTGGTTAGCACAGACGTTGGTTAGCTCAGATGTTGGTTAGCACAGATGTTGGTTAGCTCAGACGTTGGTTAGCACAGACGTTGGTTAGCTCAGACGTTGATTAGCTCAGACGTTGGTTAGCTCAGACGTTGATTAGCACAGACGTTGGTTAGCACAGATGTTGGTTAGCTCAGATGTTGGTTAGCACAGATGTTGGTTAGCACAGACGTTGGTTAGCTCAGACGTTGGTTAGCTCAGATGTTGGTTAGCACAGATGTTGGTGAGCTCAGACGTTGGTTAGCACAGATGTTGGTTAGCTCAGACGTTGGTTAGCACAGATGTTGGTTAGCTCAGACGTTGGTTAGCACAGATGTTGGTTAGCTCAGTGCTAAGATCCCTAGAATTAAACAGGCAGAAAAGCAGTCAGAAAGCCCGGCTCAGCTGTTGAAGCAGTCGGTCTGGGCTAATTGCAGTGTGAGAAGCCCCATTCACTTGTACTTCAATTAAAAGCTGCTACTACTCTCAACCCGCTCTAAGGTGCTGCTTTTGTATTAACAGTGTTTCGACTTGACTGATTCATTTCCTTAATTTCAGTTCATTTGGTTGGTTAATTTCCTTAATTTTGTCTCTCAATTTTAACGGTTTGATTGCTTTATCATATTTAACTGTCACATTTCTGGTAATGGGTCACAAGGTGTGTGGGAGTGTGTGTGTGTGTGTGTGTGTATACATGTAACCTGTGTGCAACCATGGTAACGAACTCTCTTCCTGACCCCCGACCTCTCCAGTGGACAACCAGCACATGCTGCATTACATCCGAGATAAGACGGCCGTGCCGTACTTCAGCAACCTGGTGTGGTTTATTGGCAGCCATGTCATCGAACTAGACAAGTGTGTGCAGACAGACGAAGAGTAAGTCTAATCTGTCTTTCTCTCTGTTTATTTCTCACAAATCATTCACCCTGTTATTCTCACTGTGGCCATTAGGGGGCGAGCTTGTTTCAGGTTTGACAGGCGAAGTTGGCCGTTGAGTTTGTGACCACAGTATCATCGTTGTTCTTATTAGATTCCATTTCTGTATGAAATAATGTGTTTTAGTCTGATGCCCTCATCCAGAGAGATGGAAGTGTAAGAGTACAATAAACCTAAATCTCTTGATCTGTCATAACCCTGTAGCTGGAGGGTGTGTGGGTAGTGACTATGTCTGGTATCTATATTCAATCCAACTTTATTGTCATTATACTACGCAGGAGCACATGTACAACAAAAAATAGGTTGTGTGTCCCAAAAAGATCCTAAAGTTTCCTAAAGTCCGCGTAGCCAGCATCCTGGTGGCTGGCTGACGTGGCAGCAGGTCACCACTGTCTAAACAACGTCTCGATGCGTTTCCTCTCTCAGACACAGGAACAGAGGGAAGCTGAGCGACCTGGTGGCAGAGCACCTGGACCACCTCCACTACCTGAACGACATCCTCATCATCAACTGTGAATTCCTCAACGACGTTTTGACCGACCACCTCCTCAACCGCCTGTTTCTGCCCCTCTACGTCTACTCGCTAGTGAGCCCCGAGACGGTGTGCTACTGTGTGTGTGTGTGTGGGGGGGGGGGGGGGGGGGGGGTTAGTAAATGTGTTAGATAAGTATTATATTTAATGTTAGATAAGTAATATACAAATAAAGTTTTTTACTGTTTGACCTCAACTGATCTGTCTATTGGTGCTTTTCAGTCTGAAGAACGAAAGATCAACCCTCAGGTGTCCCTCTACCTTCTGTCTCAAGTAAGACACACACACACACACACACACACACACACACACACACACACACACACACACACACACACACATTTAGATCATAGATCATGTATCCACGTTATGTAGGATAAGGTTGAAATTGATGCAGTGAAAGTTAAAGTTAGCTGGGCCCAAAAATAATGCTCCCCTGTAGTTGCAGTGACCCTGTTTGTCCTGCAGGTGTCGCTGATAACCGCTGTAGTCACTCTGGAACTCGGTTGACAGTTTGGTCAGTTTTCTCAGCCGAGGCGGCCCACTTTGCGCTGCGGGAAACCCTGCTGTAGTAATACTCTGTGGGGGGCGGTTTCAACTATTTCTGCAGAGGGGGAAAAAATGTGTGCGTGTGTGTGTGTGTGTGTGTGTGTGTGTGTGTGTGTGTGTGTGTGTGTGTGTGTGTGTGTGTGTGTGTGTGTGTGTGTGTGTGTGTGTGTGTGTGTGTGTGTGTGTGTTCCAGGTGTTTCTGATCATCCACTACCGGCCGCTGGTCAACTCCTTGGCTGACGTCATCCTCAACGGAGACCTGTCTGTCTTCACCCTGCAGATGGACACACACAGCACACACAAGAACACGGTAAGACACACACACACACACACACACAAGAACACAATAAGACACACAGTAAGACACACACACACACACACACACAAGAACACAATAAGACACACAGTAAGACACACACACACACACACACACACACACAAGAACACAATAAGACACACACACACACACACACACACAAGAACACAATAAGACACACAGTAAGACACACACACACACACAAGAACACAATAAGACACACACACAAGAACACAGTAAGACACACACACACACACACAAGAACACAATAAGACACACACACAAGAACACAGTAAGACACACACACACACACACACACACACACAAGAACACAATAAGACACACACACAAGAACACAGTAAGACACACACACACACACAAGAACACAATAAGACACACACAAGAACACAGTAAGACACACACACACACACCCACACACACAAGAAAACAATAAGACACACACACACACAAGAACACAGTAAGACGCACACACAAGAAGACTGAGACACACACACACACACACACACAAGAACACAATAAGACACACACACAAGAACATGCTAAGACACACACATGGCAGGCTGACA
>JAXDDX010000176.1:60000-77500 GCA_034670405.1 Hoplostethus atlanticus
AGCAATGTCAAGGTCAAGCAATGTCATCCACTGGTTCATTTGACCAGAAAGCACCGTACATTTAACATGAAGACATTTAACATTTAACATTTAACATTTAACATTTAACATGAAGACATTTAACATTTAACATGAAGACATTTAACATTTAACATGAAGACATTTAACATTTAACATTTAACATGAAGACATTTAACATTTAACATGAAGATCAATAACTCTCCAATGAGAACAAATAAAACAAAATAAATCAACAACTTGATCGAGTGCCACGATCATTGAGCTGCTTTACGTTCCTTGCGCTACCAAACCTGACGGCTTGGTATGTCTGCTGTTCGTCTTTGTCGACTCGGTCAGCAAAATGGTTTCATATTTCGCTCTTTGTTTTGTCAGCCGGTTTAGTTGGTCCGGTGTTCAGTTGAACTGAGCTGGTGCCTGACCCAGCGGGGCCTGTCGAGTCCTTTGAGGCTTGGGTGTGATGAAGGGCTTCTTTTAACTATTCCCGTCCACATGCCGTCCGCCCGTGTACGCCCCCTAGAGGAGACGGTGAACTGGAAGACATTTGGTCAAAGCAGAGAATGTGCATGAAACATCAGAATCAGACTCTCGCAGTGGTGGGGAAGTAATATTGACCGTGTATTATCTCTTACTTAATGTCTCCTCCTGCCCCCTATCTGCCCCCTATCTGCCCCCTATCTGCCCCCCCAGGCCAGTGCAGGAGGTGTGCGGCGCTTCACCAAGCCCTCAGAGACCCTGGAGCGCTCCCTGGAGCTTTCTCGCCACCGGGGGCGCAAGAGAACCCAGAAACGGCCCAACTACAAGAACCTGGGCGAGGAGGAGGAGGAGGACAGGGCTGGGGGAGGAGGAGGAGGAGGAGGAGCAGGAGGAGGAGCAGGAGGAGAGGAGGGCTGGGAGGATGACAGCAGAGGAGGAGAGAGGGAGAAGGGAAAAGGTACAGAGGGAGGAGGAGGAGGAGGAGGAGGAGGAGGTGGGAGTTCTAAGGGAAGCAGAGCGAGTGGGGAGACGGCGGAAGGTGAGTGTGTGTCATTGAACACGGGAGTACAGGACTCTGTGTGTGAGTGTGTGTTCACTGCCATCAATCAGACCCCCTTTCCCATGATGCACTCTGGTTACCCAGCAGCCACCACGGCAGCGGCTCTCCTCTCCAAACTGACAAAGGGAACGATGTAACAATTAACAAGAGGCAGAAGTAAAAGGATGATAACAGTTTCACTCCCATCAACCTAAAAACTATTAACCATAAAAACCACCTGCTTGTTCGTTGTCTCTTTTATATTTTACGTTTTGGGCTTTTAGCTAACATTCTTATCCAGGGAGAAGATGGAGGCTAGTCTCTTTAACCGCTACACCACCCTGCTGCCATTTAGTGACCATTTATTGGCATGTTAAACCTCTGGCACGAGGAGGGAAATAACTCAAACTCTCCAAACGACAGCAGACGGTGACCTTCAGATGTAGTGGGAGACAACAATAAACATTCATTTTCAAGGAATGCATGGTGAGACAGTTTCATAGCTGAAATCCCTTAAAGAAAGCAATGCAATGGCAAACAAGAAAGAAAGTGTGAAGGAGTGATAGAAGTGAAGAAAGAATGAAATGGCTAAAGCTTGAGGATTGAATTAAAAAACTCTCTGGCCAGTTTTGAGACGAGGCCTCCCTCTCTCTGCTGCTTCCCCCCGTTTGGCACCTTGTCATTTCCCCTTGGTTACCATGGCTACCACTGATCACCACGTCCGCCCCAATCTCCATGGCAGCCGACTGTCCGTCTCCACGGTGATACACCCTCCATCCTGTGCTCCTCACCTCTCCGCCTGTCTCTCACTCTCCTGTGTGTGTGTGTGTGTGTGTGTGTGTGTGTGTGAGTGTGTGAGTGTGTGAGAGAGTGAGTAAATGTAAGCATGTCACTCGTCTAAAGCGATTCCTCCTCTCCTTGCACTGAAGCCGATTGAAGCTAACTTGTTTGTATTAGCCAGCTGTTCTACTTCCTGTCCGTAGACACACGTTGGAAATTGGGTTTAAAACTTGATGATTTCAAGTCTTCATTTCTAGCTAGCCGAACCGTCCTCTTCATACTGTTGTCAGTTTAAGTCCCAACACGTTAAAGCCCTCCTCCGCTCACCTCACTGACAATATGAACATTTTCAAACAAGCCTTGCTGGTACCTCATTGGTTTACAAGGCAAAGTAGGAGTGACAGCTGACTTCTAGATGATGGCCAAACCGCCATCGGTCCGTCTTCATCGCTTCAACATGTTGCCCATGTTGTGTCGTGGCTGTGTGAAGGGAGGAGAGGGAAGCTTCAGGCTGGCGACCAGAGCCTGTGTTTGTTTCCATAGCAACGACGTGTGATGTCACTGAGAATAGCATGTGGTCAAAAAAACACCTTCACCCACACTTAGGCTGTGTGTGTGTGTGTGTGTGTGTGTGTGTGTGTGTGTGTGTGTGTGTGTGTGTGTGTGTGTGTGTGTCTCTATAGAGATAGAGATGGTGGTGATGGAGAAGTGTAAGGTGTCAGAGCTGACGGAACAGAACATTACCGATGAGGAGAAGACCGCCGCAGCGACCCGCACACACACACACCGGAGCAGGTACCCACACACACCCACACACACCCACACACACACACTCAAATAGATAACCACACAAACTGGTTAGAATGGTTTAGAGGTGGAAAGAATGAATAAGAGGAAAGAACTGAGTGTCTCTGGACTGATGTTATCTTCTGTCTGTCTGTCTCTCTGCCTGTCTGTCTGTCTGCCTGTCTGTCTCCCCCCAGGCCGTTCCTAGACATGGTGTACAGTGCGTTGGACTGCACCAATGAGGACTACCACGCTCTGTTTGTCCTCTGCCTGCTCTATGCTGTCTCACACAGCAAAGGTAGGCCGGGCTGACTCCTCCCACAGCAAGGTGGAACATGTAGTGGGTGTGTGTGTGGGTGTGGGTGTGGGTGTGGGTGTGGGTGGGTGGGTACAGGCTGCACTCAGGTGGTGTCACAGTCCCTCTGACCCCCGTAGTGGAGGTCCCCAGCTCAATGAACAGCTGATTGAGTTTCTAAACTGGTCTCAACAGTCCGTAGTGACTAGCTAGCTAACAGAGTGTTTTGGAGTAGAGACTAGGGCTGAAGACAAGACTGAGTCACAGTAACCTACATCTGGAGATAAAGCTACCTGATCAGACTTGATGACTGGCTGGCTCTACGCCCACACTGTGACTGTCCTTTCCAGGTATCTCTGCTTCTTGTATATTTCGTTATTATGTTTGTGGTTGCTCTGCCATGCCTCTATTTTTAAATGACATTACAGTCATTCAGCAGGTTATGTTATCTAAAGTTATGTTATCTAAAGTTATGTTATCTAAAGCAGCTTCATTCAACGAAGGTAGGCATGAGAACTAGTCAGTCGTAAGTCTCCTCCCCAAACAAGCAGAAGAGCAGAACCAGTGATAAAGGACAATAAGATAAATATAAATATATAGTCTTCTCAAAAACATTTTATGTGTCTGTCTGTCTGCCTGTCTGTCACTCTGTCTGTCTGTCTGTCTGCCTGCCTGCCTGCCTGTCTGCCTGTCTGTCTCTCTCTCTGTCTGTCTGTCTGTCTGTCTGTCTGTCTGTCTGTCTGTCTTGTCTGCCTGTCTGTCTGTCTCTCTGTCTCTCTGTCACTCTCTCTGTCACTCTCTCTGTCACTCTCTCTGTCTGTCTGTCTGTCTGTCTGTCTTGTCTGCCTGTCTCTCTGTCACTCTCTCTGTCACTCTCTCTGTCTGTCTGTCTGTCTGTCTGTCTGTCTTGTCTGCCTGTCTGTCTGTCTCTCTGTCACTCTCTGTCACTCTCTCTGTCTGTCTGTCTGTCTGTCTGTCTGTCTGTCTGTCTTGTCTGCCTGTCTCTCTGTCACTCTCTCTGTCTCTCTGTCTGTCTGTCTGTCTGTCTGTCTGTCTTGTCTGCCTGTCTGTCTGTCTCTCTGTCACTCTCTCTGTCACTCTCTCTGTCTGTCTGTCTGTCTGTCTGTCTGTCTGCCTCTCTGCCTCTCTGCCTCTCTGCCTCTCTGCCTGTCTGTCTGTCTGTCTGTCTTGTCTGCCTGTCTGCCTCTCTGTCTCTCTGCCTGTCTGTCTCTCTGCCTGTCTGTCTGTAGGTATAAACAGAGACCTTCTGGAGCGTCTCCAGTTGCCGGTCCCCGACCAGGAGAGGAGCTCCTACAGCCTGGTGCTGGTGGAGAGACTGATCAGAGTGATGAGCCAGGCAGCACAGCCAGGTGACACACACACACACACACACACACACACACACACACACACGGGCATGTATGTAGACACTCACACAGGAATACAAACAAGCATGTAAACACACTGGAAGACATCTATGGTGTAAATGAAACCACTTATAATCTAAATTCACACAGAAAGACACATTTCATGTTATAAATACATTTGGCACATTAGTTGTACATGTGAGTTTAACTGAGGTGTGTGTGTGTGTGTGTCTGTGTGTCTGTGTGTGTCTGTGTGTGTCTGTGTGTGTGTCTGTAGATGGTAAGGTGCGTCTAGCTACCCTGGAGCTGAGCTGCCTTTTACTAAAGCAATCAGTACTGTCTGGAAGCCACTGCATCATCAAAGATGTTCATCTGGCCTGCCTGGAGGTACAGTACACACACACACACACACACACACACACACACACACACACACACACACACACACAGACAGGGACACAGTGAGTTCAACTGTAGATCAGCAACGTTCCAGTGAACCAGTAGTCAGGAAGTCCCACTTCCTGACCCCATCAGTGTGTGTGGATGTGAAGTTCTTGTTGAGCAACATTATTAAGAACACCAGCAATGAAGACACCAAGATTGTAACCAACTTAGCTGGAAGAGACACCAAAATCATCCGTTCGCTGCAGTGTGAGCTCCATGCTAACTCTTCAGCACACACTGTGTTGAGTGATAGTGGGTGACTGGCATCTCAAAAGTGAGTGTTCAGGTGGGTATCTGTGGTCAAACACAAGGTGGCAGGGGCAGCGCCTCACCTGCAGGGTGTGATCAGTGGCACTACTGAGCGCAGTGAAGCAACCTCCTTTCCATTTAACATGTTCACTTCTTCAGAATTTCACTTTCTCAATAAGCGCTCACCCAGAGATGATGACTCAGGAGATGTTGCACCAAACCAGTGGGGCAGCAATGATCTTCTAAAGAAAGCCTGACCTCCCTTCCCTTCCTTTCTACCTCCCCCTGTATTGCATAGTACTGACTTTGTCTTCCTCATCCTTCTGGTAAATTTGTATTTCCTCTTCTCAGTCCCTACCCTCTCTTTCTCTTTCTTCATCTCCGTCTTTCTCCCGTCCTCCATGCCGAGTTCCAGGAAGTAGTTGACAACTTTTGTCAAGATTACATTTTTGAGAAAATATTGAACTAGGAGTGAATTGAAACCCGGCCTGGCTCTCACCAACCATACGCCTGGTTTCCACAGCGGGGCGACCGGCCAGGTCTCCCCCATGACGACTGATATCAGTCAGTTTAACATCACTGCTGGTTCCTGCCTACATGAGTTCCCAGCTCTGTCATGGTTTCACATAAATGATGAGTCAGTCCTGGTGATTGGCTACATATTGTCATCACCATTATTAATTGTTCATGTTATTTTTTGCATCTTATATCAACATCTTGACTATTTTGGAAATATTGCCGATAAAATAATGATTATTATGGTTATTAGTGTTATTGATATTATTCTGGGGGAGGAACTATGCAGCCCTACTTTACTGTTATAATGAGTTGGCCCTGACCCAAGAAGAACGGGTGACTAGTGGTGTTACTAATCTCTCTGATATTGCAGGAAGACGCTTCAGTGTTTCCAGTCTTAGTTTATTTAGTTTATTTGAACTGCTTCCACTCTTTGGTCACTCTGCTCAAGACTACACCGCACCGAACTTGTTATTAAAGCCTTAATACACAATTATGTGTGTGATTCACGAGGATGTTTACTGGTACTGCCCTTCCATGGAAATGACTCCGGAGAGAGGAGGAAACGAAAGGGCATCAGTTCTTCAGGGTTAATCCCTGATGGTCGGGTGGTCCGTTGCTTAGCGATACGCTCCTAGCTGAAAGGTCACAGGTCAAAAGGGCTGATAATGGGATTAAACTCCCACATCTCACTGACAAATGGTTTATTTGTGGTTATTTTTTAATTTATTTTTCCTTAATGAGGTTTTCATGGAGCTTCTTGTTCTCTTTGAGGCGCCAAGATTATTTTAGTTTTTTTGTTTCATAATGTTTGTTTTCTGAATCCCCTTGAGACTGTACAAACAGTCTGTACTAGATTTAGTTATTTATTTATTTTGGATGCATCCGAATGTATCTTCCACCTCTTGTGCATGGATGAGATGAGATATGACGAGATATGATGAGATGAGACTAATTCAGTATTTTATTAGAGTCTATCATTTTATCTACAACTGGATGACTTGAATCCTGTCCTCTTCTTAATCTCTATTTCTGTTCAGGTCAGAGAAAACTCGTACTCAGAAGGTGTGTGTGTGTGTGTGTGTGTGTGTGTGTGTGTGTGTGTGTGTGCGTGTGTGTGTGTGTGTGTGTGTGTTTATAATCAATACTGTTTATATTTTCTGTCTCCACTTGCAGGGTGCTAGAGAAGAAAGTCTGCATTTGCTGCGGAGATTCTACAAGGCGAGTACAGCTAGTAATTCACACACACACACACACACACACACACACACACACACACACACAATCTCAGCCATAGTGACTCCATTTCTTGTAAATCCACAGTGTTTTTTCCCAACGGACAAAGAATTGATGGTGGGAGGAAACTGTATGAGAAAGGACCAGTTGACAAATTGGTGATGCCACTGCAAGTCATGGATACCCAGTTCATGACGCACAGGAAGTGATGCGTTTTTATGTTTCACAGCCTGTAGTGAGTGTTTCTGACTGAACTGGGTAGCTCGCGTGAGCAGCGATAGCCGAAAAGAGCGCCACCTACAGAAACTCAAACCAAGGAAAATGATGTCTCAGTCCTGGACACACCTGATTGACAAGTTATCTTGGCAGTGCAGTGCAGGTGAGACAGGTCGGACGGCGACAGGCAGACAGGCAGGCAGGCAGGCAGGGTGAAGTGATTCAGAGAGAGCTGTCAGACAGAGAGGCAGACAGGTTCTTACTCACAGCAGTATCATAACAAAGGCTGGAGCACGCCCTGCCTGGTGTAATATCACCTCCTGGTCTGACAGGTATCCAGCGTGTGTGTGTGTGTGTGTGTGTGTGTGTGTGTGTGTGTGTGTGTGTGTGTGTGTGTGTGTGTGTGTGTGTGTGGGCGCACCATGGGAGCAATTTCCCTGTATCTTTGAGACTGAGGGAGTTTCCCAGAGATGCCTAGTCATGTTTGTTCTCACACACACACACACACACACACACACACACACACACACACACACACAGGACGTCTCTTCCCTGTTGCACTCTGCCCTCTGGAAAGGTTATCAGTCTGATAACAAGATGCACTGAGGTCACTGTGATGCTTTCTCTTTTCCTTTTGAGCAACGAGTGGAGATCAGTTTACAGATCACTTTAGAGATCACTTTAGAGATCACTTTAGAGATCAGTTCAGTTCAGAGGATCATCAAGGCCAGAGACGTTCTCACATTGAAGAGAATATGAAGGCAACCTGCAAACTGACTCCAGAAAATAAACTAAAAAAGAGGCTTTCAGCACAACAATACTTTTCTCATAAAGACCATGAGAGCTTCCCCCCCCCCCCAGGTGGACAGCGTTGTACCCTAGATATTGCAGTGGCATCAGAGTGGTTAGATGAGCAGGATGTACCAGAGTGGTGACAGGTCTTATCTGTCCACCCGGCCGTGACCTTGAATGTACTGCTGACCTTGAATGTACTGCTGACTGCATGATGACACATCAAGAATTTGGGACTTGGAACGGCGATGTGGTGGAATGTAGACAAGCAGGACCTTAGTGTCATTAGCAAACGCTTCAGAGAAGTGGACATGTGACTGAAGTGTCACAGCTTGAACCTCCACAAGCCGCTGCCCCAGTGGAGCTGCTCGGTGGCCGACAGTAGGAGGCTGTGGACGGGCAGCTTGTCTGACCTTGAAGCCCTGAACCGATTGAGATGTGCATCGTGCAAAAGGAGGTGCAACAGAGTCTTTCTCATTCTTGAGTAAGATGTTTTTGACTCCTGCTGATTCCTCTTTCTTTTCCATGCCACCCTACCTGATTTCTAATTGGCTGTCCGTTTTGTGATGTCATCACAGGGCGAGGAGATCTTTCTGGACATGTTTGAAGATGAATACAGGAGCATGACGGTTAGTTGGACTTCACTTGACGTTACATTTGTGGGGGGTATGATCTACTGGAGCTTACAAATACGTGTGTGTGTGTATGTGCGTGTGCTTGTGCGTGTGCATGTGTGTGTGTGTTGCAGAGTAAGCCGCTGAATGTGGAGTACCTAATGATGGATGCCTCCATACTGCTGCCTCCTACCGGCACCCCGCTGACTGGCATCGACTTTGTCAAGAGACTGCCATGTGGAGACGTGGAGAAGACGCGCAGGGTGGGGACACACACACACACACACACACACACACACACACAGTAACTCAACCTGTTGATCCTTTATCGCTGCGTCAGTATAACCGTACGTCTGTTCTTATCTGTTTCTCCTCCATATAATCTTCTGGTTTGGTCCTCTGCCAAAAACTACCAACTGAATGAATCCATGGAAAGACATTGATGTTGGTCATTCATAGAAATATGTTGAATGTTGAATACATTTTTTGGAGTGCTGCCATTTCCCGCCTTCATGGTTTTTTTGTTAGAAGCAGTTTCAGAGAGTCAGGTCGATGAGCATAATCCTGAAGGAACCGCACAGAAAAGAAACAAAGTAAAAGGTTTCATCCAAATATGAAATAAACAAAACGCTCTGGACCTCCAGGATTAATGGTGTTCTCTCTCTCTCTGTGTGTGTGTGTGTGTGTGTGTGTGTGTGTGTGTGTGTGTGTGTGTGTGTGTGTGTGTGTGTGTGTGTGTGTGTGTGTGTGTGTGTGTGTGTGTGTGTGTGTGTGTGTGTGTGTGTGTGTGTGTGTGTGTGTGGTCTCTTCATGCAGGCCATCCGTGTGTTCTTCATGTTGCGGTCGTTGTCGCTCCAGCTCCAGGGGGAGCCTGAGACCCAGCTCCCTCTGACCAGACCTGAAGACCTGATCAAGACGGACGACGTCCTAGACCTCAGTAAGACACACACACACACACACACACACACACTCCGATTTATGCTGTGCGCACCGACAGCCACTCGTACACTTACAAACATGCACACGCACGCAGACAAACACACAGTCACATGAACGGTCTGCAAATAAGTGCACACGCTCAGATGCTGCTCCCGTACTGTATACAGTATATAGAAACCTGCATGTGGTTAGTTGTACTGTATAGAATAGTTCACACAGTTTGCACGTGTGGCTTACACCTGTGTGTATGCACGCATCTCTTTTCTGTTCGCCGATGTACACGCATGCAGTTGTGGTTCCTTGAAGCGTTGTCCTCAAAACCGACTCGGTCATTCTCTTTCTGGTGTATCAGTGAATATTAGGGGTCTTCCAGACAGAGAAAGTCAGGAAAGTTGATGAATTCTGTCACTATTTCTATTTCACTTTGATATAAATGATTTAACGAGAATCCACGAAAGGCCGAGTCACATAACCTGTGGAGTAACATATGGGGAGTACTATGATTTTAATTGCATTACCAGATACCAGCTAGAACGTGTACACCTTAGTCGCATTCCTTGAACGTTTTGTGCTTTTTCAAAGTACATTGATTCATTCTTGTTCAGCTAGCACCACGCTATCGCAATACAGGCACCTGAGCTTCTTCATGGTGCTTCTGTGGGCACCAAACTGGTTGGCTGCAACTCGGTATTCCGCACAGCTTCCAGTCGGACTATTGCCTTAGGACTATTAGCAGTAGTACACATGACTAACTGACACAAACAATAAATAATGGAAGCATGTTTTATCATACTGCTACAGACAGTCGAGACGCTACAGTCTGACTCATGAGCAGAGCAACGAGCAGCAACACGGCCCTCTTCATCTCTGGCTGTCTACAGTGAAGTTATTGGAATGAACAAATCAAACTTGGGTTTTTTTTTTACCTCTGTGTATGCAGGGTAAGGTTGACTCAGCATGCAACACCCTGCTTCACATTCATACTGTTGAACACTTTCGCACCTAGGAGTAGCGCATTACACCCACAGTCACTCTCATTTGGTCACTGAGCAGCTTCACCGGAGCAACTGGGGCTTCAGGGAGTTTCTCTTTGACTGTCCCTGCCCAGGTTTCCCCGGGGGTGGGGGGGTGGGGGGGGTTATGAGACTGGGTCCAGAAGCGAGAGGCCGATATTCCCTGGGCTGAAAGGTTTTAAGCAACCCTGCTTAAAACCTTTAAGCAGGGTTTGGCTTTAAGCATTGGCTCCGTCCACATGATATTTGGTTGAAGAGAATAGAGGTGGATCTAACTTCCAAATCTACTTGTTCCATCAGTTGTCTACTTGAAGTTCAAAAATATCAAAATATCTGCGTGGGTAAAGTTCACGGTAAACTCCCCTTGGTATTTCAGACGGTAGACCTGTGATAAGAGGATATCTCTTTCTTTTCCTCTTTCACTCTCTCTCTCTTCCCACTTACTCTCTTTTCCTCTTTCTGTCTCTCTCTCTGTGGTGTCGGGGACACCCCCACACCCTCTGAGGCAGGGGGGTTATTAACCAGTAAACAAATGACTCATATGGGCTTTTAGGTACTGGCAATAGGCAAGACTCGAGCTGATGTTGATCCATGTGATTTTATTTAGACTGGTGTTTCCTGTTGAACGTGTAACATAAAGTAGTGACATCAAAGATTATTATTTAAACAATAGACAAGAGGAGAAGTAACGTTATTGGCTGGGTTGTTACAATGAATGACCTCATTGTGACATAATAATAATGAATGACCTCGTGTCATTATGACATCGTAATAGGCCTACTGTAATGCACAGACTGCCTCGGCTCACTCAGCGCCACTGTCGCTTCCTTTTCAAGTAAGACGAGTTCCACAAGGATATTTTATCTATTGCAACACCGAGAAACAACTCATATATTATATTATATTATATTATATTATACAACTACGCCTGTCTTGTCTGGGGCACCATGTAGTCTCTGTGTGTGACATTCAGTCTTTTAGCCCTTTAGTTAAATAAACTACTCCATTAATGATGTATGGATGGGGCACACAGGCAGGCAGGTCTTGGATAGGCGTGGTAGTTTTGGGTGGCTGACCTAAGCCAGACTATTAAGGTCAAACGAGAAGAGAGATGTTGAAAACAGCAAGTTTTCTGTGAGAGGTGATGAGAATTTAAAATGTAGAATTGTTAAATTTCAGTTGTCTAACTGAAGATTTTCAATCCCTCCACCAAACGGATTTTAAAATCAGGCCTTTAAAACACTTCCTAGAATTAAAAGCGGAGAGTTTCGTTTTGTTTCTAAATTCCAGTGAGTTATTTACCCGGTAGTGATAGCTGTAGTATCTGTGGTAGATGTAGGTAATCATAGCCCTACATAGCTATCGTTACATCTGTGATGACCTATAATCACTTTCGGTACTTTTTAGCGCATGAAAGCAAGTTCAGTGTTTGAATCAGTTACTGTTTCCAAATATCATCATCTGTCTTGCGTCGTAGCCCCGCCCATATATTCTTGAAAAAGCTCTCTTCCTCTGAAGGGTTTCCCACTCTGTCATCTGTGATTCTTGAATTTGAAAGAAATCCTGTGTGTGGAAACAAGAAGGTCACTGCCACACTATCTTAAGCTTCATTTAACCAGGTTGTTGACTAAGAACAAGCTCTTACCGAGTAATTGCGAGGGGTGGAGGTTTTTTCCTCGTGGGCTGGGGGAATCAAACCGCCGACCTTCCAGCCATAAGCTCCTTTCTCTGACCAGCAGGCTGCCGCCGCCCCCGTCTCACCACATCTTGTGATTTGTTAACTGAGTCGAGGAAAGCAGAAGGTTTGTGTACAACACGTGGGTGGGTTATAGTACCTGTCGCTGAACAGTGGAGCGGTAGAGTAGCCTGCTGGTCAGAAACATAGTCCTGCAACTTGAAGGCTCACAGGTTTGATCCCTGTCAACAGTCAATGTCGACGTGTCCTTGGACAAGACGCTGCACTTGGACCGTCTGGTGAAATTTGATGGGTAGAATATGAAGGAAGTGTGTGTAGTTTGCTGTGAAATGTAGGTGTGGTTGTCTTGGTCTACTGATCATCTGTCACTGAGTATAACTCCTCTGACATACTTACATACTACAGAATCTGAAGCCGCTGCATTCCTCCGTCATCCATCATGACCCTGCTCAGGTGTGGTAAGACAAGTTCTGCCTCTAAAAGGCTCGCTTGTCCTCATGACCGTGTTGTGAAATACCACACAAGACGATTTGTTGTTGTTTTAAGCTGGTGGATACAGTCACTCCTTTGTCTGACCTCAGCCTGGTACTCAGCCTGGCTGAGTGCAGCGAGGATGCCGCTGAACACACCGATGGCGTCACCGCTGGCTGCTGCCCAGCGCTCAGTATCAGGCTCTGTAGTCAGGTAGAGTGAGGACAGAGAGATCCCTGTTCACTTCCTGTAACCTACAGTAGGTGGGGTTCCACCCAAGGAGTTTCATGGAAATGTGATGGATTGAATGAGAAGAGCTGAATGGGGAAAAGCTCATTTAGATCAAACTTGAATTTTATTTTAATATTTGAGTCTGCTTCGTTTGATCAGTTCATACTCATGACTCAGTGGTTGAAGTGGCTTTGGACACTCAACCACAACCTTCCAGAAATATTGTGTTGTATATTGTATATGTCATTCCCCTAAAGTCTGAGTCCACTACGAAGAACTGTTAGTTCATCATTTATATATATATGTTTTATATTTCTTATCCAAGAGCACATTATTTAGAACTGATACAAATAAACATCTTTGAGAAATCTTTGAGAAATACTCGTGTGAAATTGATTGTTTACAGATGAATCAAAATGTTCTGGTTGCAACTGGAGAGTTTATGAGGAGACGGCTGCATGACAGGTCGATGCAACGCTGCATAAAACCTGCAGATGTTTTTCCTTTTCTGGGGGTTGGTGACTTAGTGAGCACATGATCATAGCTCTCAGTTTATTGTCTCATGTTACTAAAGAGATATTCAGCATTAGATGTTGTTTTTTTGTAAACCTATTTGTATGACTTCGATATGGAGAAACGGAACGACTGAGCGTTCCAGATTTCATTTCAGCAGGCCATCCATCCTCTGACTGGAGATGAGCGGAGAGAAATCCTCCACCTCAAAAGACCCTCCGTCGTGAAAGTGCCCTGAGACTCGGTGTTGTGTTAGCTAGCTAGCAGGCCTCCTTCCCTCGCTCTCCACCACTAAGACTGGCATCATTCGGTATCTGCTGTTTCATTACTCTTTAAGCCTTTTGTTGACCAGGCTAGTTGGCAGTTAGCAGTAGGAGGGTAGGAGGTGGAAGGGTTTTCCCTGGCTGGTCTGATGAACTTCCCCTCAGTTCTCTGACCATTAGGCTGCCAGGGCGTCTCTGCTACCGTTATCAGGGGAATTAAGGCTCAGTCATACCAGGTCATAACCCACTGGTGTGGGCTGACCGAGTTTCTGTCTCTAAGGGTTGGCCTGTCTGGCTGCAGGTGCTTTTCAATACTCACGGTTTCAATGAGTAAAGTCAAGCAGCAGGACGGCAAAAGAGGATCTACCCCGTAACCGAGAGGTCACAGGGTTGATCCCACGCAACAGCCACGGGTCTGAACCTGTACCTGCTCAGGTCCAAGCGGAGTGTCGGCTAAATGTCCAGGTGTAAACGCACCCGAGATGCAGAACCACCTCCGGAGGTCTGGGTGTGTGTTTCAGGCATAGCGAGAGAACTGTTGCGTTCAGGTCCTTGAGCCAGTCAGCGTTAGTGAAATATGAACCAGTGGGTGGAGGCGGCTCAGCTCTGCATGTCTTGCTTACCTAGCAGTGGGTGTTGTGGTAAACCCAAGTAAAGAGGATTACATGTTTTACTGCTGCCAGACATGTGGGAGAGAAGAGTGTGTGTGTTGTGTGTGTGTACTAGTCTAGTTGTCTCTCTGTCTTACTGTCCATTTCCTGCCTGTCGTTACCTACCTGTCTGTCTGTGTTCCCATAAATATGAAGACTTTTGTTTTGAAATGACAAATCCACCATTAGAGACATCTAATCCTGCCGGGTTAAATGTAGTAAAACAAATAATAATTATACTTTATGAAGGATACTGTAGTGTGTATTTTCCAGACTGGATCATCTGTGTGTCAGACATATTGATAATGCTGCTGGGCACCAAGAGGCGGGATCAACCTGTTTTAGTATTAATTACTAATTACTTTTAAAGCACTTCCTGGTCTGGCTCCTAGTTTTACCTCTTGGCTTTGGACCTGCCTGAGGACATCGGGCTTTTCTTTTAAAGCACTTCTTAAAACGTGCTTTTATCAGAAGGCGTTCCTTTTATTGCTGTTTTTTCTTATTCCTTTCTTTTACTACTTTATTATTATTTAATCTTGTATCCTGTTTTTGTGTCTCGTCCATCTCGTCCGGGCAGGCAGACGTTGACTCACTGTTTTGTGACGAAGCTCAACCACTCTAAATAGAAGTGGGTTATTTTCTGTGAACGTGGTTTTGTACTTTGTAATCTCCTTCATGTTCCAATGAAATACCCTCTTATCTCGTCTCATCATCCGATCTCTCTTTCTCTTCTTCTTCTCAACAACTCAGTCAAGTTAATGGAATCTGCTGATGTTTCGGGCAAGTAAGCCGTTTCATCGGCGTGACGAGAGCGCGGTGGTCATTTCATCTCCGTGTCTTATCTCAGCTTAGCATCGTCGGAAAAAGCAATGTAATGCAATAAATAGTGGAGGCCGAGAAATGAAACTAGCACCAACCTCCTCGTCAGACACTGATAACTTGATTTGAGCTTATTGGACGGAACAAAGCTTGGTGAACATGTGGGGTTTTTGGTTTTTTTGTACCGTCAACAAAACGTACAGCTGTGTGTCTTCATGTATGACTGTTCTAGCTCCCAATATATTGCCTTACACTGATATATATATCCACCATGTTTTTTCCGGCTGTAGTGTTCATCACGTCCGCCATGTTTTTTCAGATAACAGTGACCTCATAGCCTGCATCGTGGTCAGCAAAGATGGCGGCCAGGCCCAGCGGTTCCTATCCGTGGACGTCTACCAGATGAGTCTCGTCGAGCCGGAAACCAAACGCCTCGGATGGGGCGTGGTCAAGTTCGCCGGCCTGCTGCAGGTAGGAGGAGAGGAAGAGGAGGGTGTCTGTCTGCATGGATGTCCTTCTCCTCCTCCTTCTCCTCGTCCTTCTCCTCGTCCTTCTCCTCCTCCTTCGTTCTCTCTTCTCTACTTTTCTTTTCCACATATCTGCCTTGTGTTTTTCCTCCTTTTCCTTCCTGCCGGCTCATGGTTCATCCCTCGGTTCTTCCTTCCTAACTTCATTTCCCTCTTCCCTATCCTCCCTCCATGCTGTCCTTTTCTTCCTCCTTTTCCTGTTCCTCTTGTTTTCCTCTCTTCCTCATATTTTTCCCCGTCTCACTTGCTCCTTCCTCTGTATTTTCTCTTTGTCGCCTCTCCTCCTTTTCATCTCTCTCTCTCTCTCTCTCTCTCTCTCTCCCTTCCTCGTTCCATTCAAAGTCGGCAGTTGGAAATTCCCATCAGTGTTGACATGACATCGCATAACGGCATCCCAGCAGCCTCGGTGGTTGAGAAATCTCTGTTTCACTGAATTTCCAACTTCCCAACATGTCTGAAACTCTGCAGAGCCTCAAATACACGTTATTGTGAAATGACTTTGTCCAAGTGGCTCTCAATGTGCTTGAGGATGTTTACTTCCTCTTTCTGGATTCTGGTTTTCTGCGAACTTGGGAGAGTAAATAAAGTCAAGACGCCCTTCTCTGCCTCTCCACTTATTTGTCTTTTTTTCTTCTTTCTCTCTTTCTATCCCCCTTCCTTTGCCTCTCTCCTTTTCTTCATTCCTTTTCTTTTTCTCTTTGTTCTCCTTTCCTCTTCCCACATGTATTCTCTCCATCTGTCCTTCTCTGTCTCTTTTCCTCCTCCCTCATCTTTTCTTTACTCTCTTTTCCTTCATTCTTTCTTTTTTTCCCCCTCCCCCAACAGGACATGCAGGTGTCCGGCGTTGAGGACGACAGCAGAGCGTTGAACATCGTCATCCACAAGCCCAGCTCCAACCCCCACGCCAAGCCCCTCCCCATCCTGCAGGCCAACTTCATCTTCCCCGACCACATCCGCTGCATCATCGGCAAGCAGCGTCTGGCGAAGGGACGCATCCAGGCCCGGCGCATGAAGATGCAGAGGATCGCGGGTGAGTGAAAGGAAAATGACCTTCCCCTAATGATGCAGTGACCATCCCCAACTCAGTGTGAGAGGTGCTGTATTTGCGCCTGACACACACCTACGCTCATCTTACACCCTTCCCTGTTTCCATGTGTAGCTCTTCTGGACCTGCCCGTGCAGCCCAGTGCCACGGAGGTGTTGGGTTTCGGTCAGACGCCCCACGCTTCGCCCAGCGGCCTGCCGTTCCGTTTCTACGAGCAGTCGAGGCGAGCGCCCAACGACCCCACGGCGAGCCGGTCGGTCTTCGCCTCCGTCGATAAAGTGCCAGGTAAAAAGACGGCTAGCCAGGTAGTCCTTTAGGTTGAGGAGTGTGTGTGTGTGTGTGTGTGTGTGTGTGTGTGTGTGTCTAGGTTTGGTATTCCAGGATGTACTCCCTGCCACATATAGACTCTGTTTGTATGTACAGCACGCCAATGTAGCTGAGAAACTGTGTGCATGTACCAGTCGCCCTCAAATAGAGAGACTTTCACACCGTCCTGAAGGACATGGACAGGGGATGTGATTGGCCAACGGGGCCAAATCCATGTGGGGTGAAGTGAAGAGTTTTATTGACTCCTGCCCTTGAAAAAACAAAAACAAGTTATGGAGCTTAAAACCTTCAAATCAATAAAGGAGCCACAGGTTTTTGATTGATGATAACACTTGATCTTCCACTGGAGATAATGAATGATGAACTTTGAGACGGTGAGAAGTCGCCCTGACCTAAAAACAAAGTCGTGATGCTACCTGAGATGTGGAAAAACACTGTTTGTGACTTTGACCTTTTTTAGTGCGAAGTGTGATCTTCAGTGTAGCAGTAAGACGCCGTCCCCAGACTGCAGCTGCAGAAACCTCAGACCTCAGACCGCGATCGCTTTCATTTTTTAAATTCACGTCAACATTTCCCCCGGGCTGCTTCCCCGCCTGAAGGCATCGCATGGCAACACACACACACAACCTGCTGCAGGCGACGGGAAGACCAAACACACAACACACACATGCATATATG
>JAXDDX010000176.1:80000-120000 GCA_034670405.1 Hoplostethus atlanticus
ACTCACTACTACTACTACTGCTACTCTCTACTGCTACTCTCTACTGCTCACTCTGCTACTTCTCTACTATACATTATAACTACTACTACTAATACTACTATGTACTATCCTACTACCATCTACTACACTACTACTACCATCTACTCAACTACTACTTACTCTACTACTACTACTACCACTATAACTATACTGACTCACTACTACTGCACTCGACTACGCACTCTAGCTACTCCATACTAACTATATACTACACTCTATTCACTATAGCTGCTACTATCCTACTATACTCACTACTGCTACTATCATATTACATGCTACCTACTACTGACTAGCTACCACTTAACTACTACAACATAGCTATACAGCTAACCATTACAGACTAACTACTACTACTACCACTAAATACTATGACTCTACTATTACTAACATGCTACTATCAACTACTACTCTACTCTACTACTACTACTACACTATACTACTACTGCTACTCTATCTACACTACTACCACTATAACTACTACTACTACTACTACTCACTACTGACTACTCTACTACTACTCTATACAGTACTGCTACTATCACACTACTACTACTGATGCTGACTAAACGGTGTATACTACTCTACTTCTAGCTACTGTACTCACTACAACTACCACTATCTGACTACTTACTCACTCGTAGACTACCACCACACTCTAGGCAGTTCGTCCCCCCACCCTGGTGAACTCTCTGCCGTCCTGTCAGATTGACGGGGCAGCTTTCCTCGGCAGATGAAGAGGACGTGAGGAGAGACTTGTGGTGAAGACCTCGAGTAACCAGTAGAGTCAGTTGTCTAAAAGACGCTCTCATTCGAGAATACGATGGATTCGAGAAGAATACCTGACGAATTATCTCATGACGATCAGGTTCAGTGCATGAGGCAAACAGATTGACATTTAGAAAGACACAACAGGAGAGGACTGGTCTGGAAAACCCACTGTCAGCTCAAAAACGATGGAGTTAAACCCACACATGCATGAGATGAGAACTGATCAGAAACGACCCTAAGCACTAGCCTCCTGGTAGTGGCTAATATGTCCCTTACTCCGTTCGGAGTAGCAGCACCTCCCTCTCAGGCGAAGGGAAGAGAGTGAGTCGCACAGTACACACATCTGCACACCCACCGGCACCAAAGGCCAGTAACTCCGTCGCGTGACAGACGAGGACGCATGTAAGGAACACGACATGCACCCGTACTCGGAGGACACACGAGCGATGCGACACAGAGGGAGGAGTCTGTAGAGGGGGAGGAGTAGTAGATAGAGACAACCCCAGGGGCGGAGCTGACGCAGACACGCCCACTGCTACAGAGTCTGCAGAGGAGAGAGACGATGCAGAGATACACACTGAAACGACACACACACCAGACTCCCCTGAACTGGAATTTTGTTTTTTGTCCCCTGTGTATATATAATAAATCCTCCTACTGGTGCAGCCACAAAAAAACAGAAAAAAATGGTGTTTTGATGTAAAAATACCAGAAAATGTTTTTTTTGGTATTCATTGTTCAAAAGTGTATTATGACATTGGAGATTAACAAAGTGAACATTTCATTGAAACGGACTCCTCAAGACCTGAGTAGCTCTTTCTCTCCGTTTAGCTGGCTAACTCTCTTTTCTCTCTCTCTCTCTCTCTCTCTCTCTCTCTCTCTCTCTCTCTCTCTCTCTCTCTCTCTCTCTCTCTCTCTCTTCTAGATGATGGTACGTTTCTGGAGCACACCCCTCCCTCCTCCTCGGGCGGAGAAGGGGAAGGAGGAGGTGGGGATGTAACGGTTGTCTCCTCTACCCCCCCAGCCCCGGCTCCAGCGCTGGCCCCCAGCCTCACCCCGGCGTCCCAGCCCAACATCTCCCTCCTCACCGACGACAACGCCGACACCCTCAGCGTCGAGTCGCTCACCCTGCTCCCACCCGCCGACTCGCCGCACCTCCACCCCTGCACCGCCCACTTACCTGCCGCACAGTCCCTCCAAGGGCCGGACGCCTCCATCGCAGAGGAGGAGGAGGAGGAGGAGGAGGAGGAGGAAGAGCGGGATAGGGAAGGAGAGGAGGGTAGAGTAAAGACAGAAGAGGAGAAGTTGAAAACGGAAGAGGCGTCGCCGATGGACGAGACCGAGACGGACGCGACTGTCAAAGAGGAAACCACGGCAACGGAGCTGGCCACGCCCACCGATGAGCCGTCGGAGGACCGGGAGGACTGTGCAGAGGGAGGAGACGCGACGGAAGCAGCAGCTGCCGAGCAGCAAGAGGGGGAGGAGTCTGTAGAGGGGGAGGAGTCAGTAGATAGAGACACACACCCAGGGGCGGAGCCTGACGCAGACACGCCCACTGCTACAGAGTCTGCAGAGGAGAGAGACGATGCAGAGATACACACTGAAACGACACACACACCAGACTCCCCTGAACTGGATTAGACACACACACACACACACACACACACACACACACACACACATTCAGTGAGGTTGAGCTTGGCTGCAGTATACTTCCGTGTCGCTGCCTGTAGTTAGAGTTGTGTGAAGAGTCCTGGAGGCGTCGTGATGACTGACGGCCGGTCTGACCAGTAGGAGGCTCAAAGCACAGTCGGGTGTGCACGTGGGCGTTTTCAGCGTGTGAATGGCACACAACCAGCAATGTTTTTTACTCAGCCCATTTCGTCAACACACACACACACACACACACACACACACACACACACACACACACACCACGCTGTTTATGCACTTGTAAGGTTTTAAAAAGTCTGTTGTATTTTTGTGTCTTTTGTTGACATAAAGGAGTTCACCATTAACTAGCACTCACACCAGTTCTTTATGGTGGTGGTCACTAGTACACACACACACACACACACACACACACACACACACACACACACACACACACACACAGTCAACTACACTAGCCTTTTGACCACTGCATCTCTGACCTAGTAGCAGCTACTGCCATCTAGAACTCTGCCTGTGTGTTTTTTACTTTACTCACTACCACTGAAAGGGTTCAGTTTGTCTTCTAGATTTGATTTAGTTTTATTGCACCACCTGTAAAGTAAATGATCCATTCGTTTCACAGTTTCTTATCGGGTCACCCAGCCAGAATCTATGACGGATGATGATCAGTGATGTCATCGGCTGCATCATTGATCGCTGATCACGATCATGGAGGGTCTCAAACGGCACCGTGTACATTCTCCTTGGCGCTACCTTGATATCTCCTAGTAAACATTTGGAAAGCAAACCCATAGATTCTGTTCACCGCCAATACACATCCCCATAGGTGTTACTGTTGCGTTGTCATGGCAACCGTTTGGGAAATCTGCGTCAATCGTTGATACATGCAGCAGAAATCCATAAACTCATCACCCATCACCCATAACCTCGCTCGCCGGTCGCGACTGGACCGAGCCCAGGACGCTCCTCAACCGGATCACTACCTTCCTTCCCAAACCCTGCAGGTGGATTGTGGGTAATGTGCGTCTGTTCACAGAAATGATTCAATAATCACAGCTTGATTTGCAGAGTGAATAGTGGAAGGTATGAATGGGGCTGTAGCGCTCTTGGGTTACATGGTGCCGTTTGAGGACGTCTGTCCGTTCGCCCTGTACATAGAGCGCTCCAACACAACACGCTGTCTCACTGTTCGCATGAAAGACCGAGGAGCTGGAAAGTATTTCAAGTGGTTTCACATATTTCAACGCTTTTTTTATGAAATCTTCAAATATCCTTGATTGGCGTTTCACAGCCACACACAGCGAGCGGCAACACAGCGACGCCCTTTGAAAGAGTTGTTTTCAGTTTCCACTTGTTTTCTTCCTTCAGGTCTGCACAATGCCACAACTACACAACTACACTGGGTTGAATGTATCTACAGGTTGCCCCTGAAACGCTGGTCCACAGGGGCTGGGAGGGCTGGGAGGACTGGGAGATCTGACACTTAATGGTTTCCACACTGTTGTTTCTCCTGATTTGAAATCTGTCCTGGTGTTTCTGTTAGCGCTAGAGCAGCAGTAGACGCCCCCCCCCCACCCTGCATCTGTCCTGCTTTAGCACTAACCACACAGTTCCTCTTGAGGGTGGAGCAGCAAGCATGTACAAAAGAAAAGAAGAAAAGAATGTCTTCATCTTGCTTTTGTTTCTTACTATAAAGAACGCTGGTACGTGGTGAACGAACCAAATACCAGAAAATACAAAACTTCTAAAATGTTTGTCCTGTGTTTATAATAGGTGAATATTATGATATGGAAGAAAAAAAAAGCTCTTTTTCATTTCATTGTGACTTTGTAAAACATGTGTTACTACTAACATTTTGTGTTGAAAGGTAATGCAAAAGCACGCGTCGTCCCAAACTCGTGTTCCCTGCAAAGTAAATCCCAATAAAAGGTCTTGACATGGAAACCCTCGTGGGCCGGCCCCTGCTCTGAGATCAGCGTCTAGGGGCAAACCTCCTCCTCCTTTAGTCAGTTGAATGAAGCTTTATTACTGCAATAATCTAAAGAGCTAACCAATGAGGGGAGAGATGAATGTAACGGACAGCTTGTCTCTCCAATCAGCGGTGCTATGTGATCTGAATGGGATCAGTGTGTTTCATCCTCAATCCATGACTTGATTTCTTAGGAGCAAAGCACACACACATTGGTGCATCGGTGCATGTGTCCTCAAACTTTTTTTTAATTTTTTATTTTTTCTTCCCGTCTCCTCAGTCTTCTTTCCCATGCCATTTTTTGAAACGCTTGTACATGAAGTCTTAAGCTTGGTCACTCTTATTTTTTAACTTTGTACAGTCATCGACAAGTTCAGAAACGAGTGAATCCAAAGCAATCCTCTTCTCTCAATCTCTCTCAGTTTTTCCATCTTGCTACTGTAAATAGCAGCAGTGCGTCAATGATGATGATCGCTGACCGTACTCTGGAGGCCTGTCACGATGGACGCTTGTAGAGCGGTTGCCAATGGTTACGAGGGGCGTGCCGCCATGTTGGAAGAGTGACAACAAATATATGGCCCTCTTCTTTGCGACAAAATAGATGTTCAGATTGTTCTTTAAAACTGATACCAAGTATAGTGAGAAACCTGGGCACCAACATGGCGGCGTGTCCCCGTAACCGCTGGCAACCACTCTCCGAACATACTGTGATGGGCCTCGATTATTATTATTACTATAATAAAAAGTCTCTGATTGTAGTGTTTCTGTATGTAATATGTTTGTATGCTCTGTAAATGCTCTCGGCTTTTAAAACCTGTAATTATTATTAACGGACTGAAACAGAACTGAAGAATTGCAATAAATTATTCTACTTAACAACGGCGAGTTTATTGTTTTGTTTTCTCTCTTTCTCCCTCTCATGAACACACACTCTGAAACCCAGACACACACTCGGTCAGACACACACGATGCCTAACCCCTTCGTGTGTGTGTGTGTGTGTGTTTACGGGGTAGAAGATCTATGAGAGAAAGTGCACGTACACATTCTCTCAAAATGGATGATATTTTATGAATGATGGAGGAGTGGTTGTGAAAGTAAATTGTAGCGAAGAGTGCTAGAATTGATCATTTATCATCTATTAGTTATTTTGTGACCGGTGTGTTGATACCATGCTGTCCCCTGTGCCAGACATGTGACAAGTGTGCTGTGAAGATGTTCCTAAGTTTAGCATAACCAGCTAGTCAGGGTAGTCAGGCCTTTTAAGGAAGTTAGAAATGTGACCTTGACTAATCCACTAGTGCATGAAAATAGTCTACAGGATGAACCATGTGGTCTTAGCATGGAGAACCAATCATGAGAGACTTTTCTCTTTCCAAAGAAACTATAAAGACTGTAGTGAGCTGATTTTCAGAGAGAGAGGGCATAGAGAGATATTGACTTTCTGTGTGACCCGTGTCTTTCTCTCCAAAAATATATCTGTATACAATATATTTTTATACTTCAACCTATCAATGTGTGTTATTTCAAAGAGTTCTGAGTGCTTCATGGGCAATTTTCCACGACAAGGTGGAGGCAATGACCCCCTGGGTAGCATGTGCACAGTTTTGGTTTAGTGTCATTGAACTAGTGGAAGTATTATCCATCCCTGTCATATGATATCTATGACAATCCACTGTCACATTTGTGTTTGTTGTAAGCGTCCCGTATTTGATGCCCTCCCGACCGCGAGCATGACGGTGCCGTTACACCTCCTGTGTTTGCGTCTCGCCTCGCGGCTTGTGTACGAGGCCCCCGTCATCCTGTGGTCTGTACGTGTTGCTTTTATCACGGTTCCTCTCTTCAGGGAACTCTGTATGTGTGCGTAAACATGTGAGTGGGTTCCTGGTACTGCAAAGACGCCGAAACACTTTCATGTGTTTTTTTATCTGCCCAAACCACAGCCTGCAACATGTCAGGTGAGGCGTACGAGCTCTGACTGCAGAGAGACGCTGATGTGAAGATTTGATTCTGCAGAAGGAGTTGGACTATTGAAGTCAATGGTCCAAAAATGAGATATCCACTATAAGAAAATGAATGCTGCCATGAAAGTAAAGTACATTTAGATTTTTCTTTCAAAGTAATGCATCATCTTAGGACCTTTGCTTACAAAGTAGTCACGTTTTTGAGAATGGAGTCAGCTTTCATCGTCTTAAAAGTCCCTGTGTAAAGGTTTCCAAAAATAGGCCTTGGAAGCAAATGATTGGCTGGCAGGGCAGAAAGGGGAATAACTCCTTCCTACTATGAAACGGGCACATGTTGGCCCTCCACTTCCCCTGCTACACAAACAAACCTCTACTTGAGAGGGAATGTGACTGGTTGAAGTAATAACCGATGCACATTAGGGGAGAGTGGGGTGAGTTGAGTCACTTTTTACTTGAGGCATCTGTATATTGAGTGCATGGCAGTAATGTTTCCAACTATGTTCATATATTTCAGGATGTTGTGCATCCCTGGAAATCATCACATGAGATCTAAAATAAGAATTTTTGAAAATATGACTTGCCAAAAAAAAGTGGTCTCTTGGCACAATTTACCCTATGTGGCTCAACTTACCCCTCATCGGGGGCAAGTTGAGCCACATAGGGTAAATTGTGCCAGTGATTATGTTGAAGTAAAACAGAATACCTTCACCTCATCTAATTCTATATCAAAGCAAGACAACTTCAATACTAACTTCTTTTTTTATTTAAAGTTATTTAAAGTTTACAACCTCAAAGTCCAATTTTCTTCAACAAGGTCAATTTGAAACTGTTGAACCAATCACGTCCTAGAAAAGGTTAAAATGTAATTTATATGGTCATCTTTTTATTTATCCTTTATTGAACCACCATTTTAACAAACTTGCAGCTATTTAGAGATAAAGCCGTGTTTAACAGTTTAACCTCATATTGTAGCTTCCTAAAGCACTAACTTCAAACTTTTCTGTTATTGTTCAGAAACAGGAATCATGACTCACTGAACTCAAGAAAATTACTTGGAATGGCAAAAAAATGTCCATCACAGGGTGAGGGTGACTTCTCAAAAATGTGTGGCCACATGACCAATTTTGTTCATGGTTGCCTAGAAACCAGGGGTGGCTGAACTTCCCCACTTGCTCAAATCACCCCACTCTCCCCTATTTATTATTTATTATTTGGCCCTCCTGTTTCGATCTGTGAAGTGTCAGCAGCACTGGGAGCTGTGGGTGACATGACTACATCGTATTTCTGCAGTCCAGCTAGACATGCATGTGAACAAATGCATGCTATTAGTTAAAACTCCACAGTCATGTATTGTAGAGCGTTTTGTCATTCTGGTGATTTTCATTTTTCAACTAAATCAAAGGATCACATGGTCCTCCACGGGTTGAGGAAGTTCTGTGACCCTCGGGATTATGAAACCCTTTTGAAACCCATTACATAAACTGGAAGATACTGAAAGGTCCTGCTAAATCAGCTCAAACTAAGGATGCTTTTTATTCCCTGAACAGTCCGTTAGCTCTTCCTCACCCATGTGTTGGCTTCCTTTACTTCTACATAATAACTTAAAGGTTTGAGATGGGCCTTGTGGTTCCTCTCGACACTCCGAAGCAGACACATCACGTTTGACACATCTTCCAGTCCATTTCCACCTTAAAGGGGGGTATTGTACTCATTTTGGGCTATTTAAACTGTTCCTGGGGGTCTTTACAAGACGTTTGTGAAGTCTATATAAAAAAAAATCCTAAAACCAGCTTCTGTGGTGTGTTTCAGTCTCTCATTTTCTCCATTGTAAAGAACAGGCTGTTTTGAGGGCGTGTAGGTTGTATGTAATGAGCACTGCTCTGATTGGCCGCCTCACGCCTCACTCACGGCGTGAGGCGGCCAATCAGAGCAGTGCTCATTACATACAACCTACACGCGATCGCCTGGCGGAGACGGAGAGCAGAGCGCTCATGCTAACCATGGCGGCCGCTCCAGAACCAACACTGAGACCGTCCATGTTTGAGCCGGAGTCTGACCCAGAATGGGAAGAGGCAGCTGAGCGGTTCCACTTAGTTTCTCAATGATAACAATTCTGTGTAATATTGTACTTTCGTGCCTTGTGTTTGTGTATGTGGATGTGTGAGCGACACTCTCTGCTGTAGCCGGTCTGTTTATGGCTCATGTCCATAAGCTTATTGAATACAACTTGCAGACAAGCTAGGATTGACAATTTTGTTGAGCTAGTTAGCCAATATATTATTGGATGCAATCTATTTGCATCCAAACAGCGCAGCCAAACAACCAAACACGATTGTACTAATGGTGGCTAAAGTTTACCAAGCCTGACACGTTCGACAGACTTATAAAACAGACACTGGTCCCAACAAATACCTTTAAGATGAGTCCTGACTCCAACCAATAACTTTACTTTTACTTTACTTTACTTTTAATGACTCCAGCTTTAGTTTTCTTACTTCTTCCACGCCCAACAAGCCCGTGGCTAGCCCCGCTAGCTCGTTAGCTAACCAGCGGTGAATATACTAACCAGACTAATTTGGTAAATTAAATCAAAACATGGTGACACTTACAGATTCCAATTTTGCAGATGGGTCACGTACCTTATGAATTGCTCCATCTTTAAGCTTCAATTTAGATGCTAATCCTGCCGTTGCTCAAGCAGTCTGAGGACTGATCATCACACACAGAAAAAACTGTAGCCGTTGCCGTTAAAAATAAGATTAATCCACTCTGTCCTGCATTTTCGCGTGTTGGGAGACTGTGCAGGGATCTATGTTGCTGCCTGCATCCTACAAAATAATAACTGGAGTTGATATATCTCCTGATATGTTGTTTTAGCTTCAGTCGTCGCAAAGTAATGGTGCATTCCAGTGTACTCGGAAAAAACGGCGTCCGAATGTGATATGCGCCGATTCTCTTCACTAATGGCGCTGTAGTAGTTGATGTTGAGTTTAGATGCTTGTAACATTCTGAGACTTACCATACAAACATGAGTTTGCTGCGGGCGATTATGTTTTCCCGAGCAGATGCACTGGAACACATTTAGATTGGAAGTTAGGAATACCGACTCTGAATTATCGATTTCCGAGTGCAATGGAATGCACCATAAGCAACGGCTTGCGGCACTGCCGTGAGCTGCATTTTGCGACGACGTAAATGGGATTGGTTGTTCACCTGGGCGTGGGCATGCTCTGAGAGGGGCTGGATTAGCCCCTTATGACGTCCAAAGGAACCATTTTCTGAAACGGGCTGTTTTTCTCCTATCTTTGGCACCGTTTTGGGAAAAAGGAAAATACAGAAAAACGGGTTGACTTCCAGATTTCAAATGTTCTCAGCTGCTTAGGGAAGTAATTTCCTGTGAAACATGTATAAGCGCCAGGAATAAACCGTTTTCCATAATATGGGTCCTTTAAACGTTGCATCACCTTTAGAGAGAAAGTGTTCTCAGAGGAGTTGAGAAATTTGAACAAGACCGCGTCACTGGAGTTTCTCCAAAGCTGTGGTCAGCAGGAAAGCCTATCGGAGGAACCACAAGCAACCACAGATACACAGAACGGCTGCCAGATAAACTCAGCGCCTCCAGGGGGAAAACCAGCTCTAATGCTGCTAGAGTGATTTTCATTTCATTTAACTAGATGATGGATGAGTTGTGGTGTTTCTAAGGAAGTGTGTGTTTGTGTGTGTGTGTGTGTGTGTGTGTAAAGGACAGAAAACTCCAAACATAAGATTCGACAGAAATCAGCTGATGCTCAGTCACAGAATACCTCAGTTCACCTTTCGGTTCTCAAAATAGTCTGGAATGTCCTGAACTGAAAGACTATGAAATAAACAGCTACATATGATTCATAACCCTGACGCACACACACACACACACACACACACACACACACACACACTCAATCTGTGATCGAATCTCTGATCTCAATTTAAGGTGAAACTCCAAGAAGTGAAGGCTGATATCATTGACACTTCTGTAAACTTGAGATAGTATCGCTCTTAGTGTGTGGAATTGACTCATGTTCCAGTGTGGTGTGATGTGGTGTGTGTGTGTGTGTGTGTGTGTGTCCACCCCTGCTGAGTCTCTTCCTCGGTTTGTGATAATTATATCTTCAAACTAGTCAGGCTTTACTTGAATCAGGCTGAGTGTATTCTGTATGACTCAGTGTGTGTGTGTGTGTGTGTGTGTCTATGCTTGTCTAGCCTCAGCAGAGCATAAATTCTCTGTGAATTCTTAAAACCTTTGGGTGGTTTGAGATCTACACTATTTGAAAAAGTGACACATGCTCTCACAAATATATTGAAACCACAAAATGACACCAAGTGACGTCACTTTTTAAAGGGCCAGCGCCATTTACTGCTATCTACACCTAGTCGACATTTTCCATATGTAGTTAGATTTTTTTCAACTTTTACTTAGTTTTTTTTTTTTTTACTAGTTACTAGTTTTACTTACTTACTTTTAAAATACAAACTTCACGGTGTTGAATGTATCTCAAGATGCCTCGAAGACATGGATGTGACAATAAAGCGACATGTTTTTGAGGGATCATCAGGTGATTGACAGTAAGCAGTAAACCTAATATGAAAGCGCTCAACAAAATAAAATTTTGACAGAGAAATAAAACCAAGTTTGTTTGTTTTTTTCATGTGTGGTGTGATGGATTATCTCAGTTTTCAAGTCGGTGCAAGTTATTTTTCTTACTGTACAAAATGAATGACAGCAAAAGTCCTCCTGGAGGAGAACCAGCCCCGATGTCTCAGACTGAGTACAGACAACCAGGGACAACAGAAAGGGGGAGGGGCAACTGGGATGATTGACACAAGTAAAAACACCAGTGTTATCTTTATCTCATCACTGGCAGATACGGAGTGGTAAATATGTTCTGTATCTACAATGAAGGCAGTGTTTGGGAATATAACTCTACACACACACACACACACACACACACACACACACACTCTTCTTTGTGTGGGTTCTCCCTTGTAGACTCTCTCTCTTTGTCACCTCTACCCCTGTTTCTGGGAATTGTGTGTGTGTATGTGTGTGAGTGTAACATGAGCCATTTACAATCAAAGTAGCCCCGCCCCCTGAACACTTCACCCTACTTAGATGAATCACTGTGGTGGCAGTACAGTATGCTGCGCTGTCACTCTTCCTGTCTGTCTTATTGCCACTGAATTATGAATTGACTGATACAGAGGGGACACAGGTGTGTGTGTGTGTGTGTGTGTGTGTGTGTGTGTGTGTGTGTGTGTGTGTTTCCCTCTTTCCCCCCTACAACCACTTCCACAAATGACACCGTTTGCTGTATAAATAGTGTCTGATAAATAAAATAAAGACATGAGATCTTTCCCTCTTCCTGTCTGACACACACCCACACAAGACAAGACACGCTGTCCAAAAACAAAAGTGCAAAAAATTTAGTTTTGAATCGTTGAATCCATGTTTTATTTTACACAAAATAGAATAAAATAGCTAAAAAAAATAGCAATAAAATAGTATTTCTTTAGGTGTGTGTCTGCCACTCAGACAACAGTACAGTACAGTACAGTACTGTGTACAGTACTACTATCACCAGACCCGATAGGTCCAGTACCATCTCACATCCTCTACAGCGCTTCATCATTTTGGAAAACACCTGGTCACCTGGTGGCACCCCGGGGCCCTTAATCTCACCTCAGAGCCTTTAATCTCTGTAATCCCGAAACCCTGAGGAAGGTTGCTGCAGCCAAAACATGTTGCTTTTAAATATTAAAGCTCCCAAATTTCTCCCAGGAGTAGCTGGGTTCTTTCCATCCCCTCTTTTAAAAAAGAAATTGTCATATTTTGCCACGGGACAATCCTAACTGTGCGAAGCTCTAAGAGGATGCGTGACGATACCCGGTCCATC
Organism: Hoplostethus atlanticus; assembly: GCA_034670405.1. Lineage (NCBI taxonomy): Eukaryota > Metazoa > Chordata > Actinopteri > Trachichthyiformes > Trachichthyidae > Hoplostethus > Hoplostethus atlanticus. The sequence goes on from JAXDDX010000176.1 coordinate 92,343, forward strand.
AGCGCTGGAAAACATTCAGGAGTCATGTAAACATTCACATTAGAGTGTTTGTCTGCTACAAAACCAAGTCCAACCCCTCCAAGCCTAGACCACAGCAGCCTGTGGTGATTTCAACCTCGCCCTCCGCCACGCCTGGTGTCTGCGAGTCCTGAAGAGAGTCCACCAGGTGGACCCCACAGTCCTCCCGTCACAGACCACAGCGGTGTGGGCCACCAGCGGCCATAGACGGGCGACGACTGACCCCGCAGCCGACGGGTTACCGGTCACGGTCGACGCCGGCAGCCCCTCTGCGTCTGTTGTAAATCCACTGTAGTTTTCTCTTAATGCAGCGTTCCCTGAGCCCCCGGTCCTGCACACGGCCAGGCCGCGGTCGGTCCATCGGCAAGAGGGAGTCAAGTCTCTAGAGGTAATGGAAAGTGAAATGCCAAGCGTCGCCTCTTCCCAGCACGGTGTTTGATAATAATGTCTTATAGGATTCATTTTGCAGCATTTCAACTGTAACCATGGCGACGCAGTCTTTGCCTCCAACCCGTGATGGACCGACCGCCCCTTGTCACCTGTTACTTGTTGACAATATAACAATATATAACAATAACACTGACATGATAGTCTGCAAGGTCACAGCCTGTAGGGGAACTCTGAAAGGAAGTCTTGGACAACTCGGTTGACCGGCAGCTCTAACACCCGCCTCTCGCCGTCGCACACTTCCATGATGCGCTTCCTGCACAGCTCCTGCAGCGTGGGCTTCCATTTCCTGTACGGGATGCTCAGGCTCTTCTTGGGGGAGGCGACGTAATGTTCCAGGAGGGCGAAGAGGGTCGGGAAGGAGCGCTCGCTGCCCGCCAGGCCGAACCTCTGGCGCTTGTAGATGATGCGTACGCTGACCGGTCCGCTCTCGGCGCGGTAGGACAGCGTGAAGAAGACGTCTTTCTGCTGGCTGTCGCGGATGAGGAAGCTGCCCAGCGGCGCCTCCCGCAGCATGCAGTGCGCCTCCTCCACCCCTAGAGGGCCCCAGTAGAAGCCGCTGCGCTCTAGCTTGGAGGCCGTCTCCGTGATCAGCTTGAAGTCCTTCTGGCAGCGGAACGGAGGGAAGTGGGTCGAAACCACCACAGGGGCAGAAACCGGCCTGGGGACCGGGTCCGGGTCGAGAGCGGCCCGGCGCTGAAACTGGTCTGACTCGGTGCGGCGGGGGCTGCGGGTGAGCTCGTGCCTGGGCAGCGATGATGATGATGATAGTGACGATGATGAGGCAGATGAGGCAGATGAGGAAGATGATGCGTGCGTCTTGTCATGGCCTTCCACGGTGCTGTGTGCTACCATCCTACAGGGGAGAGTGGCTGCAAACCCTCTCCCATCTCTAACCACCGCACTGACATCCTGAGGGACAGACAAACAGAGTGGGTTACTATCTTAGCTAGTATTGTTGTTGTTGTTGCTGTTGTTGTTGTTGTTATCATCTAGAGCAGTCAGTCATTTCAACACACAGTACAACTTGATCAAACTAGAGGGAGTTAAAGTCTCTTAGATGCAGCCATATCATCCTGAAACAGAATGAAGTCAGAGAAGACAATGGTACTGAGTGTTATCAATAAAAATCTATTTCAATGATCAATCCATTTCAATGATCAATCCATTTCAAGATCCATCGTAATGAATGACCATGTGAGGCATAATCCATTTGGATGGACGGCAACTGGCCAGGCCTTGCTCTGTTCTGCTCTGCTGTAACCTAATCAACATGAGGATTGTGTTTGTGTGTGTGTGTGTGTGTGTGTTGTGTGTGTGTTGTGTGTGTGTGTGTGTGTGTGTGTCTGGCTTGGTCAGTTATCTACAGCTCTGACTGTGGTTAGAAACTCATTGTACTTTCCAGCGAGCGGTGCCCGAGTTTGGTATGACTTTGGTTTTCGTTAGCTGACGTCAGCCAGAGTTACTGCGAACTCTCTGACATGAAACTAGGAGGAAATCACAGTGATGAAAGTTGACGACAAATAGCATCAGTGTGAGAAGTCAAAATAGCTTAGCCCCGAGCTGGAAATGTGTTTCGGTCCTGTATGAGGGCTGTTGAAGTGAATGGATTCAAAAGATATTAAACTAACTCGGTGTAAACAGAGTAAATGCAGAAAGTGATGAAAGACACACATGACCTCTCATCAGCTGGGGTCTGTACTGAGTCTAGAAAAACCAGCAGACACAACAGACCCAACAGTCCCGAGGGGGTAGGGCTGCCCTGCATGTGATCCGTCAGCTAGTTTCTCCATAAAGACCTGCACTACAACTATCTACACTTTAGCTGAATTCCCCCAAAAAGGTAAATATTAACAAGTGTTGACTTATGTTGCAATCCAGGGATTCAACATTTAATACCTAAATACCTTAAAGCATTTGTACCTTTATTGACTCGGAGCCCATTTACCAGCCTCAGAAAGCCAGATGCACACTGGGCTGGTCTGAGAGTTTAGTTTGATACTCAACACTACACCCTGCTTACTTGTTGCTGCACATTGCCTTTAAAAGAGAAAAAAAAAAACCTGCAGCCGCGCGCGGCCTGCGATGCACACGCTCACCTGGAAAATGCATAATGTAAGGCAGGTCTTACCGTTTTGTTTTGTTGCAACTGCAGCGGGTTAAAAAAAAACAGAAACTCCGTCGGTCTGCAATCCCAAAATCCTTCACTGCAAATATTCCCAGGGGCGAGCGGTAACGTTAGTCCTGGATGCGCCGCGGCGGGGGGGGGCGGGGGGGCTCGAGCTCGTTTACAAGCCTGTTCAAATCGACATGTCACTCTCGTGGCCGTCGGTCCCGCGTGAAGCTGTGTGAAGCTCAACACACACAGACGCCGTTCTTTATATGCTTGTAGCTCCGCCTGGCTGGTTTCCTAGAACTGAACACTGCTTAACACTGCCCACCGAGTGTTTCTGTGAAACACTAGCCTCAGACCGAAAGTGAAACTAACTACTTCTGATCAAATCCCAGTTGCCTTTTCCCCATTCACGTTTCGCTTCTTTTAAAGTTGTCACGATCCACCGAAATTAAAAGGCAACCGCAGAAGCCACATGACAGCGGGACGTTTACAGAAAGATAGGTGACAGGTTCGCGTGATGAGGAGGATAAAATACTCTTTAACGTACTCGGGCTTCATCATCAACCGGTTTCCTAGAAATCGCGAGCGGGGCGAGTTCAGGATTTAAGACCGCCGTGGCTGCGAAACAGCCTCCACATAAACCTGCACGTTCCTAGTTGTCCTCCACGTGGGAAAATAAGCGATTAAAACTTAATCCTCTGGTCCAAACAGCTCGCGAGCACGCCAAAACGCCGATTATCACAACTGCAGTTAACGCTCTGTTAACTCAGAGTAACTCAGCGTTGCCCCCGGGCGGTGGGTGTCACTACTATCACATATCTAAAAATATAAACTATATAAATACATGTCTGTCTCAGCTTCAGTAAATTATCATCTCCAGTTTTTAGCAGTGCAGATTGTGCATGTAGTCGAAGTGGCTCTGATTCATACTGAACCAAACAAAAATCTCTTTATTCAAGGAAGATCTGGCCAAGATTTAATATTGAAATAAAAGTCAGACAACATACAAATATGAGCAAAAGCAAAAAAAGCACATCATATAAAAGGAGCAAAATACATTTTATTGGGTAAATAAATTCTCAAAAATATGTCCGATAGCAACTCAGCTACTGATTCTGCTGCAAGACCATCCTTTATCAGTTTAGACTCATGCTGAGCTGACTGGGTGACTCATACCCAGTTCCCCATTCACTGGTAACAGCTTTCTGCAGAACGTCTCTTTGCACCCGCTGAGTTCTGATGTTTTGCAGCCAAACGTGGAAAAAAACCTGAGAGTCGTGCTCACCGACCCGGCCGGAGCGCTCACTGCTGTTTAGGGGAGACAGTTTGGATTTCAGTTTGAACTTTTATTTTGTCGCTTCCTGTGGGCAGAGTACCGTACCCGACAGCAGAATTTAATTTGCCTCGCTTTGTGATTTAGGCTGATAAATCGAGTGTCTTTTTGCATGAACGTCTGGCCTAGTGCAGCTGTAAAAGAGTGAACTAGAGATAGAGATGAATGAAAGTTAAGGAAAGTGTGGTAATGGTGCTGTTGCAGTCGGGTAAAGTGATAAAAGCGGATAAAAGTGTGTTCTCGGTGCCTTTAAAGTAAACGTCACGTTGGAGAGGCTACAAACTCAGGCGGTCAGGACAGGCCGCATCACCACATCACGCGTTCAGTGTAATGCGTGGGCGCCGGAGGGTGCGAGGGCTTGAAATGGCATGAAAAAGGAGCAACGAGGCTTGCTTCTTGACATCACCCGTTGCCTTGGATACGGTGATGCTGTCTCAGATGTACTTAACCATCTATTTTCTCTGGAAATCGTATCAAAACACACCTGAAGATACAAACAAGTGCGATGAAACTACACCAGTAACATAGATATTTACTTGTTACAGACACCCTGGCATGCTTGGTGTATTCACATGTTTTGAATGCCTCCCCATCTGTTGACATCCATTGACATCTATTGACTCATACTTTGAATTACGGGGCAAATCCCTCTGCAGGTTTTGCAGCTAAACATCTGCATGGACGCCTACAAAAGTTCACATCAGAGCTCTGCAGTGAGACAACTCACCGATTCGGCTCAGAGTCTGTGAGGCTGTGAGACAGGGCACTGGGCTTTGGAAGATGAGGTAAGACAGGTCAGCTGATGACGATGCCATTGCTTAAAGACACAGAGACAATAAAGGCAAACAGGACTAATGAAAGCTAAGGAAAGACGTGGCTGTCCGTGTCAGTTTCATTTTATCAGGAGTAATCTGACTCTGCTGCCTCCGTCTCTGTTGTTAGTAAACTGCTGCTAGTTTGTGTCCCCATCTAGGTCAGGCCAGCGGCCCACATGAAACAGCCCCCCCCCCCGAGCCATTTTGGGTCCCCGGTCCACGTCTTGAGAAACACCGGTTTCCTGTAGGTCTCTGTAGGTTTGTCGCGTCGCGCCTGTCACGTAAATACATTTCTTTGGGATAGGGTAGGGCAACAAAAACATTTCCTGAAGTGCATCATTCAGTAGCCCCCGATATGACGAGGATCCGGTCTGTAAATGTTTGTCTCAGTCTGTTTCAGTTTAGTGCGTTTGTGATTTTTTTTTATGTGCACGTTCCAGCGTCGAGTGCGTCCGCTACGTTGAGTTCATCCGCTTTGGAAAAACACAGGGAGACACAGACATATCTAGCAGGGTGGGAAGATTACTGTCAACATGTAATCCATTACAGATTACTGACCCCCAGTAATATACAGTAACTCTTGGATTGCTTTACCATCGAATGTGCAGTTAAAGGAGGACTTTATTCCAATTTACAGGCCACACATGCACACACACACATGCACATGCACATGCACACACACACACTCACACACAAACTAATAGCACTATAATGTCTACCATGTCTGCCTCCTGTTTCAGCGTGTGTTGTGCATCTGTGCAGTGTGCATATAAAAATATCCAAGAGACTTCACATGCTGTGTGTGTGTGTGTGTGTGTGTGTGTGTGTGTGTGTGTGTGTGTGCGTGCGTGCGCGCGTGTGTGTGTGTGTGTGTCTCCAGTGCATGTCTGAGCGCAATCAGTGTGCCGCACGCAACAGTGTTTATTTTCACGCAACAGTGTTTATTTTCATGTGTTTGCTGCATGAGTTTCATTTCTGTGAAACAGGGAGAGAGGTGAGAGGGCAGCACATGGCTAGGTTAAGACAAGTGGGTGCCTGTGTGTGTGTGTGTGTGTGTGTGTATAAACGTGCATGTACGAGCTGTGTTGCGTGTAAATGTTAATCCCAGCTGAGGGTTAGGAATGTGTGTGTCTCTGTGCATTTACGAGGGATTCATTCGTCAAGCATGACAGCAATGGATGATACGTTTGTGCAGAAGCGTTTTACCGTGCAGTGGAAACGGTTGCATTTAAAATCATCCATGTTTATTTTTTCATGTTTTAATGTTTTTGTGATGTGGAAATGGGAGTAAATGTTCTTGTTTTTGACCTAGCCTTAGTGTGGATGGATGATAGATTCAGCAGAGTCCATCTTCCTCTGCTGCTCGTTCTGGTTTTGGTATCGTTTTTGCCCGGGCCCTCCGTCTTAATGTAAACCATGTGGGCCTTCCCTGTGACGTGTTTTACTGGTAATGAACTGTAAAACAGATTGGTGGTTCATACAATAAAACTAGTCTTATCTGAAATTGGACATAATAAACCCCCCCACCCCCCACCCCACTATGTCCTTGCTATGTCCTTTCGTTTTGACTATCTGGCCCTTGCACTGTAATATGTTCTGGCGAGGGGCCAAGCTATACTTTCATTTTCATACACACAAATCTGTACTGCACCAAAAGGACTGCTGGCGCCGACGGCACCCTAGATGGCAAACAACAATGATAACGAGTGACTGACTGCAGCAGTGAAGTGTCTGTGCTCTGTGTTACACGGCACACGGCATCTAGCGCGGCTAACTCTTCATGTGCTGTAGACCTGCCGTTACTCTGACGTACAGGAAGCGGGCGACTAGCCACGTAGCCAGCAAGCTAGCCAGCAAGCTAGCTGTAGAGGTAGTGAGACAATGATCGAAAGCCTTTAAGAAGAACTGGATCTTGCAAAAAAACGCTGTGACCCTTGTGTGCTGCAGATATCACGGCACTGTGCCTATCATTCTGCACAATGCCTGTTGTCCCGTGAAAACCACGTAACTCCAGTGTTGGTGATTTTCATGTTTTAATTTCACTTGAAGGATTTCAGTACACGGTCCGTTCTGGGTTGAGAACATTCTTGGGTTTATAAAAGCCTTTCAAAACCCGCTGGATAAACTCAGAAATGCATGGTGGGCTCCTGAAAAGTTTACATTTTGCAGATACACCCGGCGGTGACGAGCGTACCTGGTGTAACTTGATCCGTACAGCGCCTATAAAGCACAGTTTACAAAGTGATTTACAGGAAGGCATAAATGCAAGAATAGTAAAATACATAAAGGACACAAAAATAAGAAGCACAAGAAAGATAAACTAAATTAAAAGAGGAAGAAATAAATACGTAAATGAAATCAGATGAAAGAAAACAGAAGAAACAAGACAAGATTAAAAGATTAAAGAGGTTTATAGAAGTGTGTACAGTACAGATATCCCGATTTAGCAAGGCTAACTTGTGCTGACGTGTTATAAGTTATTTTACTCTTCAGAGGAACCTGTCAGAGGTACTATCCTAGTAAAAGTCTTGTACAATAATTAGTAACTGTTAATTTGGGGGTTTTCCAGCCGCCAGCAGACAAAAAAACACTTTTCCTGTCCTGCAGGCGAAACACCTGAACTTCACATAAAGGATCAGCAACGTGACACCTGTAACGGATCACCTGGCCGGTTTCTTTTCTCCTATTGTCGAGTCAAGCAGGAGTTGGTCAAAGACAGCACAAGATCCTGCAGGCCTCAGTTGCGCTGGGCTCAACGCCAACGCCGTGAATTTGATCCCGTCATTCCTGCACTCGACTTTGAAACAGCACAGCAGAGTTAGAGTGAAAGTGGAAGTGGTGCTGCGTTTCCATGAATGGTTATTGATTATAGTAAAGGAGATACTGTAATATTGGGATATGTATTCGTTTATAATCCAGAAAGAGGAACACACACACAGATAAATACAGTCATTCCCTCTGTTGTGCAATCTGACTGATATAAAAACATAACAGGCCTCTGCACTGAATCTGAAAATATAATTCCACTAAATGTGGAAGTGCAAATGTAGAAGTTTCTGAGTATTTCCACAAATTCCTAATGCTTGAAAGTACTGCAGTATCTGGATATTTAGTTTCACAGCGATCATGAACAGATGAGGAGGTCAGACTGATCTTGCCCAACGAGTGCAGACAAGCAGATGATGATGCTAGTTCACATTTGACCACAATAAGTCACGGTAAAAGTACACAATTACACAATAGGTTGTGTTCTGTGTGTACTACATAGTGTACTACAGGTTACATTTACATTACAAATGTATTTTGAAGTGAGTTTTGTGTGGACTGATCCAGGCACGTTGCCATTTTGCACATTTATCTATTTTATGGTTTATTCCCCCAAATAAAATGTCATAGCACCTTATCAAGAGTGGAGCAGGTGGAGTTGGGAATCTCGCTGATGTAAACTATCTACGTGAGAGGGAGCTGAGAGGGTTCACACTAGAGGATAATCTGAGTCAGGGCTAGACTCACTGGTGGGAGCTGGGCTGGAGCTGGGCTGGATTCTGCCAAGCCTTTCTTACCAGCCAGTGAAACCCCCGAGGCCTGCTTCCTGTTCATGTAACTAATATTACAAAACAGGATTCGCCCTTCGGATACTCTTACACTGTTAGATAGCATCGACCTGTGATGTTCAATGCACTCTAGTCGATATTTTGCGATGAAGTGTTGTCGTTTTGTAATCGTACCCACTTTCCCTCAACCTGCCCCAGATAGTGACTTCCTGAATTTCCCAGAATGCCTTGCAACAACCCTCTCCGTGCCGTGCAGGTGCAGAGAGCAACAGCGATGGTGATGATGCAGTAAGTTTTTCCACTTGCGAAAAAAAGTGAGAGTGAAGAAAGAACGACACGAGGGTCGAAGAGGCCGTTGTATTTCACATGCTGCTGATGACAGATCTGGTGCATTCTGGTCTATCCTGGCTACTGTTGGTGGAGAAATTGGTGTCTCTTCCTCTTCTCAGGTGGATTTCTCCCTGTATGATTGTTGAATGTCGGTCTAGAAAGATTCCATTGTAGCTGCGGCAGAAATATCCCAGAAAACCTTTAGTGTTTTCGGGTGGATTTCTCCTTTCAGTGGGGTTTCAGCCTGTATCCAGAAAGTAACAATTAAATGGCTCAGCTTTTTAAAAACCTGTACAGGGATATGAGTTTGGTTCATCCTTCACTAAAGGGTTAACTGTTGTGGTGAATCCTTCAGTGACTTCCAGATTTCATTCCAATAAACCGCAGTGTCTTTGTTTCCTTTGTTTCCTCAACAACAATACCCACTTCTCCACAGAGTTTGTCATCGGAGGAGAGGAGCAGGATGCCGTCATTCTGCAACTGAAAGAATTACTTAATATGGCAACAGCTAGTTTACTTGAAAAGCCCTGAAGGCTCAGAAACCAGGACAAAGACCGAGAGACAGTCTAATCCATTATAATCTATGAAGGATTGACTTCTGGCTTCCTGCACGTGTACTTCCTCACAAGATAATTCATATCTCACTAGTGTACCTTCATAACAACTCAGAAACGAATTAATTTTTATAGGATTCCCCGAGTGACTATTTCTAAAAAGCTTTTATGCCCTCTAGAATGAAATTCCTACACTGGCTATGTTATTCCTGCTCCCCATTTTATGGCAGAAAGGGCTTTTTTTTGCTCACTGGCCTCAATTTTCTGAAAAAAACAAACAAACAAACAAAAAAACCAGTTCAATTTGTGAATGAAATAAACAAATAAAAACAAGAGGAAGTTGCTGTAGTGTGTTTAATGGGCTCCCTGGTATTAGCTCATCGACCAGTTCTGGCTTCATGAACCTGTTTGACCAGACTGCCTTATCAGGTAATGGTTTTGTGGCTTTGCTCAACATGCTCAGCAAACCGCTCAGACAATGCGCCGTGAGCTCCGTCGGTACATTCCTACATGAGTGCGTGTTGGGATAGTCTGATCACTGTGGCATGACTTGCTTTGTGTTCATGAACTACTCTGATAAAATATCTGCAGACCAGATTAAACCGGTTTGATTGGTTGGCTGGACGTGCGATGTTAAGAAAAGCTTTACCAATGCTGCTGTGTTGTTGTCCAATCTCAGACCCGTCACTCAGACACTCAACTGACTTGGACAAATGCCATGTGGGTTTGAACGCAGCCTCCTGATTTCCCCTTTGTAGTTTTGGTTTAAATAAGAAGAAGTTAGTGTGTCATTTCTACTGTTGTTCATATTTCCAACTTACATGGCATTCATTAATGTGCAATAGTTTCATTTCTCTGTTATTTCACTCCCTGGAAGTGAGCCCGGTATATACAGTATATACAGTAATATAATTCTGTACCATCATCATCATCATATCTAACAGAAATCGTCTCAGAGGTTCCACAGGACAAAACCTTGACTCTTACTGAACGGGGTCCACAGTCTAACGGGGGTCTTTGATATGAAAACGTTTGAGAAGCCCTGAAGTAGAATAAACAGTGGCCCGATCTCAAATCCAAGCCCGGACCACTCGATGACTCAACCTGCATGTGCTCATCCTCAGATGAGGAAGTCGAACGGCGTCTCAACTGTCAGTTGCCAAGCAGCTGAATGCTCGGATACGGCCCTCGACGATAAACACACATACAATAATATACATTAGAAACAGACGTCAAGCCTGTAGTCGGCTCCTCCAATCAGCTCAGCTGCCTTGGTCCAAGATGGCGGTGCAGCAGCAACTTTGATCCGTTTGTTTATTTGAGACAACGAAACATAAGAAACAAACGAACTAACTACACTGTGTTCCAAATTATTATGCAAGTAGGATTTCAGTTAAATAAACATTTGTTTTTTTGTTTTTCAATGAAACGTTTCGCTTGTGTTGTTTCTCCTGTCTGTTTAAAACACTGACATCAATTTCAGACAGGTTTGATAATTAATTTGGCAGGTGAGCCTAATTAAAGGGAAACTACTTAAGGAGGTTGTTCCACATTATTAAGCAAGTCACAGGTTTCATGCAATATGGGGAGAAAGAAAGATCTTTCTGCAGATGAAAAGCGTGAAATATTGCAATGCCTTGCAAAAGGTATGAAAACATTGGAAATTTCACGAAAACTTAAGCGAGATCATCGTACTGTGAAAAGATATGTGTGTGATTCAGAGCGCAGACGGGTTCGTTCAGATAAAGGTGTATTGAGGAAGATTTCTGTCAAGCAAATACATCGTATTAAGAGAGCAGCTGTTAAAAAGCCACTGCTGAGCAGCAAACAGGTATTTGAAGCTGCTGGTGCCTCTGGAGTCTCAAGAACCTCTCGATGCAGGATCCTTCAGAGGCTTGCAGTTGTGCATAGAGCTGTATTTCGGCCACCCCTAACCAATGCTCACAAGGAGAAACGTTTGCAGTGGGCTCAGAAATACATGAAGACCAATTTTCAAACAGTTTTATTCACTGATGAATGCCGTGCTACACTGGATGGTCCAGATGGATGGAGTTCTGGATGGCTGGTGGATGGCCACCATGTCCCAACAAGGCTGCGACGTCAGCAAGGAGGTGGTGGAGTGATGTTTTGGGCTGGAATAATGAGCTGGTGAGTGAGCTGGTAGGCCCCTTTAGGGTGCCCGAAGGTGTCAAAATGACCTCTGCAAAATATGTGGAGTTCCTAACTGATCATTTCCTGCCATGGTATAAAAAGAAGAACCGTGCCTTCCGGAGTAAAATCATTTTCATGCAAGACAATGCACCATCCCATGCTGCAAAAAATACCATTGAGTCCTTGGCTGCTATGGGCATAAAGGGAGAGAAAATCATGGTGTGGCCACCATCATCCCCTGACCTCAACCCTATTGAGAACCTGTGGAGCATCCTTAAAAGGAAGATCTATGAGGGTGGGCTGCAGTATACCTCAAAACAGCAGCTCTGGGAGGCAATTGTGGCATACGCAAATGAAATCCAGGCAGAAACTATACATGGACTCACAAGTTCAATGGATGGGAGAGTTGTGAAGGTGATATCCAAGAAGGGCTCCTATGTTAACATGTAACTTGACCTGTAAAGATGTTTTTGATTGAAATACCATTTATTTTGAGAAAAAAATATCTCCTAATGCAGAAAATACAACAGATTTCCGTTTTCAATTCTTTATAACCTATTGAATGCTTTGAAACTCTGTTGTGCATAATAATTTGGAACACTGTATTTTGAGTTATTTAAAAAAAATACTGTTGTCATCATCTGAAGTTTTGTTTAATAAAAATCCTGATTATAATATAATTGTTGAGGATTAAAAAAATTCGTACCGACTGTCATTTGTATTGACTATTTAGGAAAAACGAACAAAAACAGCATATGCATAATAATTTTGAACACAGTGTAAACTAAATCCATCACAGCTGAAGTTAAAAAGAGGTGATTAATTCGGTGATCTGCACTTTCACTTTCAGAATTGCGTTGTCGTGTCAGAACACTTGGCTGCTACATTCCTGTGTTAAGATGTGGCCTCCTGCCCTCCTGCCCTCCTGCCCACGCTGTTAGCTAGCCACGCTGTTAGCTAGCCTAGATCTACGGCCATCAGGAGCCATAAATCACCAGGAAAAGGAGGATGCTGATGATTTGCTGTTTCCTGACTTCTCTGGGTTTTCTGGGAACAGAGGGAGGTTACAGTTTGTTTGGAGAGAGGGAAGGATGGAGGGAGGGATGGGTGGCGTCTCGTTGACTACAGCTTTCTTTGCTGACTTTAATCAGTGTGACCACAAGCACAAACACACGCACACACACGCACACACACAAACTAAAAAACAATCGCTGAATGGCGTGATCATGTGACCGCGGGGCACAACAGATGCACGTCAAATAAAAAAATAAATAAAATCTTTAAGAGGTACTCAGCGTAAATAGACCGCTGGGAGACAGATGCTAGTCACACACAGGTTTACAGCTGCACGTGCTGCACACACACACACACACACTTATTTACAGTGTGTAATGACAAACTGTACACACCCACACACAACAAATATGTTCACAAGTCTAGCCATGCATGCACACACACATATAATTATGACATTGTCTTTTTCCTACATGTGCATACCCAGGCTCGCTCGCTGTCTCTCTCTCTCTCTCTCTCTCTCTCTCTCTCTCTCTCTCTCTCCCTCCCTCTGTGTGCGTGCGTACGTGCGCGTGCGGCAGCCTGTATTAAGCAGGTTTATTACATCTGTGCTGGGAGCCAGTCTCTATAAAGATGAGTCTTGCCGTGTTAGCCTGCACAGACACACACACACACACACACACACACACACACACACACCGCACACACACACACACACACACACTCATTTACAGTGTGTAATGACAAACTGTACACACCCACACACAACAAATATGTTCACAAGTCTAGCCATGCATGCACACACACATATAATTATGACATTGTCTTTTTCCTACATGTGCATACCCAGGCTCGCTCGCTCGCTCGCTCTCTCTCTCTCTCTCTCTCTCTCTCTCTCTCTCTCTCTCTCTCTCCTCCCTCCCTCCCTCTGTGTGCGTGCGTGCGTACGTGCGCGCGTGCGTGCAGCCTGTATTAAGCAGGTTTATTACATCTGTGCTGGGAGCCAGTCTCTATAAAGATGAGTCTTGCCGTGTTAGCCTGCACAGACACACACACACACACGCACACGCACACGCACACGCACACACACACACACACACACACACGCGCACACACGCACACGCACCCGAACTGGGAGACGATTCCAGGAACACGAAAGTGAAAGTGTTTTGCTCCACTCGCTACCCTGTCTCACTCCACATGGATACCGATGACGCAATAGCCCTTTACGTTTTCTGATTGGCTCGCCGACAAAGACCAGGATTGGACCGTCGGAGCGTCTCGAGAGACTCGGCAGATCCAAACATGGCCGCTCCGTGCTACGGGCAGGTCACTGGAAGAGCCTGCTTCCCCTTTTCTGTCTTCTTGCGTCAATGCTGGGGTGAGACGGTATTTTTTTTTTCGGGGATTCATCCAGTCTGGCAAAAGTGAAAGTTTGACGTCATGAAATTGTTTCAACGTTTCAACTTCCTTGGAAAGTTGTCTTGGAAATACCGTGCGACCCAAACACAGAAGAGGAGGAATGTATTTGTTATTTGTTACCGTCCGTCAGTCGTGAAACCTCTGGTCTCATTTTGACCCCCCCCACCACCATTTGATAATATTGAGAGTTTTGTAGCTTTGTGAACCCTTTTGAATTACCTGAATGAACGGCTCCTAAAATATGGTCTGATCTTCATCTAAGTCGACAGATAAACACCACATGATTTAATAAGTGAGGAGCCATTTCTACAGGACAGCAGGTACCTGTCTCACAGCTGTGGTATTGAGTGGTAGTCAGTCCTGTACAAGGGAGACAACAGTGGTGAGAGTGATACCTCATGGTTCTTACACATTCTCACATTTCCAGTGAAATAAACTGATAGTGAAACTGCACTATTCCTCATTTTGCCGGGGACCCCTGTGACCCCCTGGGGCCAAAACCCACTGAAACCTCCTGGAGGACCCCTGGGAGTCCTCCTACCCCTGTTTGAGAACCACTGTTCCACACCATACCATTTCATTTTCCCCGAAAGCACATGACCCTGCAAAATTGTGAAGATTGTCTGATTACGGTGTGTGTGTGTGTGTGTGTGTGTGGGTGGGGGTGTGTGTGTTAATGCCTGCATGGGTGCATTACAGTCCTTTCACACAGTTGATGCAAAAGTTTTTGAAACAAAGGCAGTTTATTTCAGAGCCTTTATATGAAAGGTTCATTTCTAAAACTCTTTATCTGAAAATCAAAACATCGTTCAGTATCTTCAGTATCCATGTTGTTTTAAATTTGTCAGGTTTCTGATGAGGTTGACAAAGAAATCCCATCGGGGTTGTAAAAACATCTGACCTCTAAAAATGAAAAAGTGGAAGAACAAGACTTGTGACATCTGGGCCGTTCTGGTGTCTGGTTACTAGATCAGTGTTTTTCTGATACAGCAGACCTAGTTTAGCTGATGCACTGAGGTAGTAGTACACAACACATACACATTTATACTGTACTGTTAGTGGCAGAGCAGTGTGTTCAAGCTATCACACGTGCACATTCAATGTTTGCATGTTCAGAAAACTTCACACACACAGAAGAACTTATTTATACTGTCAGTTAAATATGAGTGAAACGAGTGGCTGTTGAAATATTGCATCAGTTGAGCATGAAACGTTTCCATTTTTCTTAGAGTACTTATGAAAGTTAAGCAGCTGAAGTTTATTTTTATGAGTCACAACTGGTGATATGCTTTGATCGAGTATTAAAACACATACAGGAGCATAACAACACAGTAGCTGCTTGTCATCGTGACCTTATTGCCAACACCTTTAACATCAAGATCAAATGTTGTCCTGGATCTGGAAGATTATCAGCACCTGGAATCATCCATACGAAAAACATATTACACATAAATGGAATATTTAAATATTTATATTTAGTCTGTACTTGTAATATTGTTGAGTCATATTATAAATCCTTACCCAGACAGCAGACCAACATTGTATTAATGTAGAGTCACATTGATTCAACATCAGTGGTCAATCAATATCAACCAGTCATTGACTGTATGTGCAGCAGGACTGGACAGTCTCAGCTCTTTACAGAGGAAGTCAATGAAACCTCTTTCAACTGGACGTCAATGAAAGTATTTTATTAACAATGCAATTATCCAACATGTATTAATACATTAATACAATAAAAGTGTTCAAGATGGACAGTGAATGGAGTGACTGGTGCTCTTTAATCAGGTCTGACCAGAACGATTTACTGCATAGCAACAGTAACTATAGGTGGTATGCCGGGACGACTGAATACAAGGACCGGCTTGTAACGGTCTACATGTGGACCCAGTACTGGCCCGTGGTGTGCGCCTGACGCTGGGTTTCTTCGGTGCCAACCAGAGTGAGAAAGTTGACTTTGTTGCATTTGTTGTATTTAGTTCGTTTGGGTTCCCACGATAAATTACAAACACATAGCTTGTTATTGGACAGAGTTTTGGTAACCTGTCACCCCACCGGCTTGGGGAGAGAGTCACAACAAATCTGATTCCAGACCCCTGTGACTTTATCCGAGCGTGGTGGACTCGTCTGTGCTCTTCGCTCTGAGTTCAGATGAGACGACGCGAACAAACATCTGAACGTGAGCATCAGTCCACACGGCCGCCCTCGCTGCGTTGTGTTATGCTAGGCTTTCCGAGCACGGGGGGGAACTGCTGACTATCAGATGTCAACATCCGCCCCCGTAATCCCTCGTTGTCACGGGGTCATTTCCTGCAGTCAGATGGGATCGTCCTTCTCACTCCTAACAAACCACAGTAAACAACAGACGAGATGAAGATGGGAGGCGAGGTGAAGGTGAGGAGACGTTTACTCCTCTTGACAATCACAGACATGGATTATTTCATGTATATATCCCCTCATGTGATGCGTACTTTGTAGTATTTGAAAACTACAAGTGAGCACAGTGTCATGGCTTCAATGTACACTTTGCGACATATACACATTGACCTACTTCATTTCTACGGATGTGGTCATGCTCGTACAGCGCTAAAATACGTGTCCACTTCCCCACATAGGATGTGGCTTAACGTATGTATGGTACGTGTGAGAGCATGTGTGTCAGCTGACTGTGTTACGGTACATGACATGACTGTGCATCTATATAGGACTGCGGTTACAATGCTGCTCTAGATATCACCCAGAATGCCCAGCGGGAACATTACAACAGTACTGTGAACACATTGCAGAAAAGGCTGCACACCAATGAACAAACCAGCCAACGAACTCATTGAGAGAGAGAGAGAGAGAGAGAGAGAGAGAGAGAGAGAGACAATTGGGGAGGCAGTAGGGAGCTGTGTGCACCTGAACTCATCTTACCACCTTTCTTTATTTGGGAAACAGTGTTTACAGTTTCAAGACTTTCTACACGTCTGAGTACTTGGACTGTTCAGTACTTGGAATGTTCAGTACTTGGAATGTTCAGTACTTGGAATGTTCAGTACTTGGAATACCGTTTGACATGATTCTCATGCAGGATGTGCAGATGACTGTACTTCCTGGAAATGGACAGTTAATAGTAACTGGTAACCACTAACAGCTAGTACTGATGAAATGTCTGTCAGCTTGAACTCACTGTTCTGGTACTACTGCTAGTACTGCTCTTACTCTTACTACCACTACTACTTCTACTACTATTACTACCAACAGTACAACTACAACTACTATTACTACTACTGCTACTACTACTTCTACTATACTACTACTACTACTACTATACTACTACTGCTACTACTACTTCTACTATACTACTACTACTACTACTACTACTACTACTGCTACTACCCCTACTACCAGCAGTAGTACTACTCTTACTTTTACTACTGCTTTACAACTATTTATTTATCTATTTATTATTACTACTATTACTGCTATTACTACTACTACCAGCAGTACTACTACAACTACTATTACTACTACTGCTACTACTACTTCTACTACTACTACTATACTTCTACTATACTACTACTACCCACTGCTACTACTACTGCTATACTACTACTTACCTGGCTTACAGCCTACAGATCCACAGAAATATAACAACCTGAAACACATTAGTACTTTTTTCACGTGGGGCCCCACCAGAATGAGGCCCCTGACCCACCGGACCCACGGGCCTCTGACCTACGGGACCCATGGGACCCCTGACCCACCGGGCCCCTGACCCACCGGACCCACGGGCCTCTGACCTACGGGGCCCCTGACCCACCGGGCCCCTGACCCACGGGCCTCTGACCTACGGGACCCACGGGGCCCCTGACCCACCGGACCCACGGGCCTCTGACCTACGGGACCCATGGGACCCTTGACCCACCGGGCCCCTGACCCACCGGACCCACGGGCCTCTGACCTACGGGACCCATGGGACCCCTGACCCACCGGGCCCCTGACCCACCGGACCCACGGGCCTCTGACCTACGGGACCCATGGGGCCCCTGACCCACCGGGCCCCTGACCCACGGGCCTCTGACCTACGGGACCCACGGGGCCCCTGACCCACCGGACCCACGGGCCTCTGACCTACGGGACCCACGGGGCCCCTGACCCACCGGACCCACGGGGCCCCGGACCCACCGGACCCACTGGGCCTCTGACCTACGGGACTGTTTGGAAAATTCCTGTGGAGGCCAAACTTACTCAGAACTGCAGCAAAGTGAAAGGTTTGATTTTCCCAGACGAGCTGCAACAAGTAAAGTAAACATCAAATAAAAATCCGTTCATGGAGTTTTATTATTTTTTTTGAAGATGTGCCAAGAAGTGTCTCACCGTCAGCCTCTACCAGCTACTCAGACTTCTTAGAACCCTAATCCTAATCCTAAACCCAAGACGTGACCCCAGATTAGCCCCTTGAAGAACCCTCCAGAATGTCCTCACACACACACACACACACACACACACACACACACACACACACACCTGACAGCCCATTCTCCTCCTCCTGCCTCTCCCTCTCTCTCCTCCCTTCCTTCCATCCAGCAGTTATTTACCGAATGTCTTTCCTCTAACAGGCTTCAGTGCAGGGAAATCCATGCACACTCACACACACACACACACACACACACACACACACACACACACACACACGCTGTATATAGAAGTGTAGTGTTTGTTCCTATCATGTGTCATCTACTATCTGTAGGGGAAATCTATTTTAAAGGGAAATCTATTTTAAAGGCTTCAGACTTCACAGCCACATGCTTCATTTAGCCTCGTCATGATGTCATGGTCCACCCCGAGGTGGTGGTCCACCCCGCGGTGCTGTCTGCGTCAGTGTCCCCATTGTTCCTGAATTGATGTTAAATGAATTTCACAGGAAATCAGAAATGAAAGCAAGTTCAGTTTGATGCCGGCGGTCAAACAAACCCTAGTAATTATCTATTACTATATCTAACAGCGTCACTCTCTTTATTGTGATCAAACATTTGCTTCCCATGTTTTATTCAAGTGTGTATTTACACAGTGTGTGTGTGTGTGTGTGTGTGTGGGTGGGTGGGTGTGTGTGACTCTTATTAAGCCGGAACAACAGGGAAATGGGACTTCTCTATTATAATTATCTAGTATTTCAAAAGAACAGGATCTATGTAAAGCCTTTACAGTAAAAACACACACACACACACACACACACACACACCGCAGACGCTAGGCGGTTTGGTTTAGTGCTGGGCTGGTACATCTCCAGGGAAGGCTGCCTTCTTTTTTTGTTTTGATGTGTAATTTGGCAACCGCCTCACTATTCACAACCAATAGATGTGAAGGAACAGAGGAGAGTCATGGATCATCAACGCTGCTGAAATGTCTCCGGGCGGGAAACTCACAATCTTTGCAGAATCTTATATAGAAAACCTGCATCCCGTTGTGAGAGAACAAGAGTACAGAAACCGACAGAAGGACGTTTAAGTCCCCGTTACCAGAACACTGACATCCATGTCAAAAGGCTGCCAGACTTTCTCAGCTGGTTTCTCTGATTCCCGGATCGATGAATTAACGGAGCTGATTTGATTCAGACACCGCTTCCTTTTTTCCGGTATACATAAGAAAGCGTTCAGTAATCAGACAGATGAGAGATGATGCTGGATGTTCTCTCACGTCCCGTAAATCATAAAGATCTGAACCTCTAGGAGAGAGGAATCTAAAGGGCTTCAGTTGTCTTACATTTATCACATGAGTGGATGAAAATCTCTCTCCCCTCCCTCAGCAGCTACTGTCCAGCAGCCCTTGAGCAAGGCACTTAATCCACTTGCTGCCACGGAGGTGCAATTGTGCAAAACTGAACATGAAGCTGAAAAAGAGAAAGCCTGTTCAGTCAATTTCCCATTGGACATTTCAGAGCTGTTGATCGTTTTTTTTCTCATTTTCTGGCAGCAGACAGACTCCTCAGTGTCTCAACGGCGACTTGAAGTTGCGCAAACCTGCCTAAGAATAGATTTCATGTTTCAGATTTAATTTCAGGCTAAAACAACTTTTGCGGCAGGTTTGACGAGGTGTTGAAACCCGACGACAGACGAGTCACGGGTCATTTATCACCGCTGATGTGCTTGGATGAGATCAGAGCCGCAGATCAGATCAGACAAAAGCTCATCAGGTTGTCAAGTGTTTGTTTTTACGTTTTTAAGCGTTTGTCTGACACTCCCATCCAAAACAATTTACAAACATCCTCGAGGCGTGCTCAAACAAGAGGACGCTTTCAATTTCATGTTGAATGGTCACTAACGATAGTTGATGCAAGACTTTAGATTGTTGATGGAGATTTCAAAACTAAATCCAGTTGATTGGGTGCAGTAGTGGTGAGATATTTCTAGTGCAACTATCTAAACATCGACGGTAGACGTCAGGTTTTGGTGTCACTCGTTCAGAATCAAACAACGAGGGTTTCTTTCTAGACTCGCCATTTTGCACCGACATCCAACAATCATACAGGGAGAAGAGACAGAGATGCACTGACAGTAGCCTCAATAGACCAGAATGCAATGCAGCCACAGCTTGTGCCTTTGTAGTTTTGTTGTAGGTAGGTGTGAAATAAACCGCCCTCTTCGATGGCTTTTTGGCGAGGCCATGCACTAAAACCAAAGTGAGACAAAGTCTGCAGAAAGGCCTGAAGTTCGGGATGGTGTCAGTCTGCCTGTTGGCCACGTGGTCTGGTCTCTGCCAGCGCCGGCAGGCCGAGCACCAGACAGACATCCATTATGGAGCACTGGCTCCCTCTGGTGGCCGGTAGAGGATTGTACTCACCGGCCTCCCCTCAACCAAATTGTGTTTTTTCAAAGGTTTCTTTCGTTTTGCTGCTGTCAGGCGAAAACCTCGTCAACTCTTCCGGAACTTGGAAAAACTAGCTTGTTTTTATCTGGACCGCCAAGCATTTTTTGAAGGTATCCGGTGGGTTTTGAAAGGGTTTCATCAGCCTGGCGGTCGCAGAGTTCGTCTCAACCCAGCGAGGAGCCTGGAGTCCTTCAACAGTTCAAAGAGTTACGAGGTTTTGACATGACAGCAGCGATATGTGACCAGAAAGAAGATGAAACCTTCATTTATTTTCTTGAAACTCTTTATTTGGTAGTTTTCATGGGAGAAATGTGACGTGGCTTAAAAACCTGCTAGGTTCGTTACCGGTGCAGAAAGCTGTGGAGAAAACCAATCAGCCTCCCTTCTCCTCTGGCTCTCCTCGTTTCAGGAGAGACAGATACCTCAGACTGAGAGGAGTTAATGAGATAGAGGAGAGGAGAGGAGAGGAGAGGAGGAGAGGAGAGGAGAGAAATGGAGGAGAAACAGTGGAGGTGGACAGCACACAAGAAGAGAGAGGAGAGAAGAAGCAGTGGCAGAGAGGGATGGGGGAGAGAGGAGAAGAGAAGGAGAGGAAAGGGAGGAGGAGGAGGAGGAGTTAATGAGATGGAGAGGAGGAAGAAGTGAAGAAACTGAAGAGGAGGCGATAGAAGAAGGTGATGGAAAAGGAGAAGGGGAGAAGAGGAGAAAAAGGGAGGTGATGGCAAAAACAAATGGAGAAAGGCCAGAAGAGAAGAAAATCAGAGCAGCAAAGTTCGACCACTAGGGGGCACTGTTCTGTCATTTTGCTTTCAAGACGTTGCCTTTCCCTTCTCTCTCTCTCTCTCTCTCTCTCTGCTGTGTGTGTGTGTGTGTGTGTGTGTGTGCTTTAGAGAGATGAGAGGCAAAGAGAGACAGACAGAGAGAGAGAGGGAGGGTGAGCGAGGTCATAAGAAGGTGTTGTGTGGGTGTGTTTAGCTAGATGAGCGATGGAGGTAGAGTTTCTCTCTCTCTCTCTCTCTCTCTCTCTCTCTCTCCTTGTTTCTTCCTCCCTCCTTCACTCAGTCTCTCTGCCCTCTCTCTCGTGAGGACCAGTCCTCCATATATTAATAGCAGTACTGTATGTAGTGTAATAGTGTCCTTTTCTCTTCGTTCTTCGTCGCTCCTCTGATGTTTTTGCAGGGCTTGTCTAGGATGTGTTGACTATAACAGCTACTACTCCATACTGTGTGTACATATACTCCTGAGTGGGAAGTGAACAGTGATGACCTCCTATAGAAGAAGCTACTACACGGCTCTGTCTAGCGAAAATGATTCATACAGAAAGCAAACCTTCTACATCTTTCAAAATAAGATGCTCCTGTATAACTATCACACGTTATCATCCTTACTGCTGGAAGCTCCGTCAATCAATTTGATCAATTTAAAGTGTCTCTCTTCACTTTTATTTATTTATTTATTTAGAAGTATGCTTTTGCTGCTACCTTACGGTTACACATTGGGTCTTTACTTTGCTTTTGGTCTCTTATTAGTATTGCATGTTTAGAATACCCTATCTGTCTATGTCTTCTTTAACTTTTTTATTATTTTTTTATTTTTTTTATTTATGTGGTTCAGACTTAGCAGTATATTAGATTACATGTTTGGTGCTTTTATTCTGAAAAGAGGAAGTGGAAGAGTGAGAGATTGATTCGTCCTATTCGTACACATTGATACGTACTATACCTGTGCATTGATTTGTACTGTACCTATTGATTCTTACTGTATCTATGAATTGATTGATACTATACCTGCACATTGGTAGGTAGGTAGGTGGGTTCACTGTCTCTCTCCCCTCCAGTAAGTGATATTGAACAACATCTTATTGGGTCGGTGGTTTGATGTGGATCTATTTGGGGTTTTGGGAATAAACCAGTATCTAACGCTGCATCCCTTCGTCATCATCCACACTGGAGCGCTTCGTTCCAAAACGCTGCATATCCATTTTTGGAAAGATTTTTACCTGCCTGACATTCATCCGTCAATATTTGAAAACACGGATGATTCTACCCTCAGAAATGTGACTCTTATGTAAGCAAAGGTCTGAGGATGACTCAGTACTTAAACAGCAACCCGTAATGCGCCTCACTTTCATGCCAGCAATCATCCTGCAGCGAGAGACTTCAGAGCTCCTTTCTCTCAAATGTTGGATCTCACTTGGCAGCAAAACTCCCGATTCTCTTTCCTTTCACTCCAAAGCTGCACAATAAACCTTGAACATTTTGAACTGCTAACTACTACAGTGTTATAGTGTTGTTAGTATTAGAATCATACTTGTATTATACTTATTAAATATACTTTCTGCTGTGGAGATGCACGTAAACCCTGCAGGCGTTTCCCTCAAGGCCTTTACAAGGACTCTGTTTTGTCACATGTGCATGTCGGTGCATTTCCCCCATGTTATTATGTTGTGTTTGGTTATCATTTTGTTATCTAAGGTTATCTTTGGAGCACGTCTCTTCAGTTTTCAGTCAAGACCACGTTGAGATGTCGAGATGTTGGAAACCTTTCTCTTCGATCGGCTCCGACGTCTACATGATGGAGCGTTTACAGTCAACAGTTGAGCCAAAACAGACAGCTGTTCACTGGAGCACACCATCCACCGCTATGCTGCTACTGCTGCTAGAGGTGTCAAACAGAAACATGACACCCGTACACACACACACACACACACACACACACACACACACACACAGTCAGAGAGAGAGAGAGAGAAGTACAGCTATGCAAATACAGTGTGAAGCAGAAGAAAGAGACCTCTGTGGTTTCAGATCAACGATGTTGAAGCCATATTTATCAACCCAGAGAGAGGGGGGGGGGGGCAGAGAGAGACAGAGAGGGAGCGAGAGAGGCAGAAAAGAGAGACAGAGAGAGAGAGAGAAATCTAGGAATAGAGAGAGAGGGGAAGTAGATAAATCACTAAAGCAGAAAGAAAAGTTGATAATAAAAAAGTGTAACAATGAGGTAATTGTATGTAAACGTGTGGCTGTGCTGCCTGCTTACCTGTGTGTGTGTGTGTGTGTGTGTGTGTGTGTGTGTGTGTCCCAACCCAGAGCTAATAATGTTGCTTCATACAGGCCACAAAGAGTGTGTGGGAGTGGGTAGACTCCTGTGAAATGTGTGTGTGTGTGTGTGTGTGTGTGTGTGTGTCTAGGATATATACGTTTATAACAAGTGCACTATATCTTTGTGTATGTTTACAAGCATGTTCAAGTGTGCAAAATATGTGTGTGTGTGTGTGTGTGTGTGTGTACTTTATGTGTGAATGTGTGTATGAAGGGTTATGGCTTCTGCATACAGTACTTATGTGCTAATTGCTGTGTGTGTGTGTGTGGGGGGGCTTGTTCTTGTACATTTATTTATTTATTTATTATGTATTTATTATTTTATTCCACATGTTTCTGTTTCTCATTTTTTACGTGATAAATCAGATAAAAGCGTCACGTTGTTACGACCTCATGAAGGTCGAAAGCAAATAAATCAGAAATCAGAACTGAGAATGAACAACAATGCACCTCAAAAAACATACGTGTGTGTGCGTGTGCGTGTGCGTGTGTGTGTGTGTGTGTGTGTGTGTGTGTGTGCTTGTGTAACTCTGTCTGTGCGTCAGACATTTTGCATGAGGTGCCTGAGTTTGCTGTAGCCAGTGGATGACGAAGGAAACAACAGGTTTATATAACAACTCCCTCCCTCCGTGGAACACAGAGAGAAGGAAAAGAGATGAGAAAGAGAAGGAGCGAGGGATGGAGAGAGAGAGAGAGAGAGAGGGTGGGGAAGAGAGAGAAGTAAAAGAAGACGGGGTGGGAAAAAAATGTTGAGAAAGAGAATGGAGAGGGATGGAGAGAGAGACAGAAGAAAGAGGTGATGATGGAGAGAGGTGGAGATATGAGAGAGAAAGGAAGTGATAGAGAGGGAACGAAAGAAAGAAAGAAAGAAAGAAAGAAAGAAAGGGGGAGAGAGGGAGGGAGAGGAGGAAGAGAGATACACCTGCATCACCCTCAGGCCCTCTCCCGGTGTATCATCACACCCACTTCCTCTTCACCTGCCTCGTCTACCTCTACCTCACTTCCTGCTTTTTCCTACGACGACTTCTGACAACCCTCAGAGAGCTTTTTCCTCAAAACGCAACATGTCTCATGGCTGCATTGCATTCTGGTCTAGCGAGGCTGCTGTCTGGAGGAATTGGCGTCTCTTCCTCTAGAAAGAAGGGTCTAGAAAGAATCCCTTTTCGTTGATGTTTCATAAATTCTGCTATCAAACGCCGTCGCAGCTGCGTTGGTGACATCACACCGTCTTACCCGAGCGTTTCAGGGTGGGTTTCTCCCTCGTGGTTCGCTTTAAAGCCCCTCTGCTGATCCGATCTGATTTTGACGACGATGTGAGGTTCCCGCTCGATAACCCCGGTGACATACCTGCCCTCCTTTCTCCTCAGACTCCCCGAGCCAGGTCTCTCTCTCTGCGTAGGCGCTGCTCGCCCTACTTAACCAGCGCAGGGGGATAGTTACATCACGTCCTGATGTCTTGATGAAAAACGGAAAAAGAGATTAATGGTTTCCCGCGTGGAGGGACAAGTCACTGTGTCACGGTCTATACATACACGCCGGGGGCCATCCGGGTAATTGCAGGGCGACCTTATGTCACCACCAGCCTCCCTCAGCACCGCTGCAAGTCATTCTTATTGTCTTACAGTCTATTGGTGGAGACAATCAGTTACATAATGGACGACATGGCGTGCGATATAGGTACCTTCTCGTGTGAATGAGTAGGGGTGGCGATGGAGATCCATGCTGGTATTGTAGCTGGATCTCAGCCCGTCTTGCGGAGGCTTTTACGAGGCCTCACACGCTGCTATCCGTCTTGCAGCCAAATCACAGCACGTCTAGGTTGTTCACTATCCTGCCAGCTGTGTGTGTGAGTGTGTGTGTGCAGTTCGGACCAGTTGGAGCCATGGCTGTCACTCACTGCAAATGTGTTTCTGTGGCCCTGCAGCAGATGGGAAGCAACATTCGGTCGCATTTTAGTTCTGTCTTTTATTTTGAAATGGTTTGGATGCAGTACCAGAACGTTCCTCAACAAAGTTCAGTGTAGTAACAGAAACCTTCCCTGATAGATACAGGCGTAGTTACTATCTACTATCTATCTATCTATCTATCTACTATCTATCTATCTACTATCTATCTATCTATCGATCTATCTATCTATCTATCTATCTAACTGTCTATCTATCTATCATCTATCTACTATCTATCTATCTACTATCTATCTATCTACTATCTATCTATCTATCTGTCTATCTATCTACTATCTATCTATCTACTATCTATCTATATACTATCTATCTATCTATCTATCTATCTATCTATCTGTCTATCTATATATATCTATCTATCTATCTACTATCTATCTATCTATCTATCTATCTATCTATCTATCTATCTACTATCTATCTATCTATCTATCTATCTATCTATCTATCTATCTATCTATCTATCTATCTATCTATCTATCTATCTATCTATCTATCTATCTATCTATCTATCTATCTATCTATCTATCTATCTATCTATCTATCTATCTATCTATCTATCTATCTATCTATCTATCTATCTATCTATCTATCTATCTATCTATCTATCTATCTATCTATCTATCTATCTATCTATCTATCTATCTATCTATCTATCTATCTATCTATCTATCTATCTATCTACTATCTATCTATCTATCTATCTATCTATCTATATACTATCTATCTATCTATCTATCTATCTATCTATCTATCTATCTATATACTATCTATCTATCTATCTATCTATCTACTATCTATCTATCTATCTATCTATCTATCTATCTATCTATCTATCTATCTATCTATCTATCTATCTATCTATCTATCTATCTATCTATCTATCTATCTATCTATCTATCTATCTATCTATCTATCTATCTATCTATCTATCTATCTATCTATCTATCTATCTATCTATCTATCTATCTATCTATCTATCTATCTATCTATCTATCTATCTATCTATCTATCTATCTATCTATCTATCTATCTATCTATCTATCTATCTACTATCTATCTATCTATCTATCTACTATCTATCTATCTATCTATCTATCTATCTATCTATCTACTATCTATCTATCTATCTATCTATCTATCTATCTATCCTGCCCCTGCACCAGTTTCTCTACTTGAGTAGATGTATAGACTCCCACTACGCCATATAGTTTTAGATGTGTGTATCAATTAAAGTGTAACGGTAAATTGAAAATGATCAGGCGTGTGGCTTGGCGCAGTTCAGCGTATTTCTGACGCGGTCCAACAGGGTTTCTTCCTGTTTCTGTGACGCTTCAGTCGTCGTATTCAGTCATCAAACGTATCAGGAAGCAACAAAATCGAAGGATCTATTTTTGAAAGCTTTGCAACACGAAATTCATCCACCAATCACGGATGATTATCCTCAAAACTCTTTTGAAATGTGAATTCTTAAGATGACTCATAACTTAAATGCCAACATACCACTGTAATGCCAGCACTCAGGAAGAGTGAGAGTTTTTCTTTACTTTATCAATTAGATTTCATTTGCACTCCTTACTGTTTGGGTGCTTGTAATGTTGGTGGTCTGAAATGTATTCTATCTGTTAATCTCTCAAGTGTCATGGAGGTAAATCATTGTCATTGAGCGTACTGCCTGAGACTACAGTGTACATTTCATATGTGTTTTAAATGACTACAATTGTAGAAGTATCAACTTTTTTATTTGTTTTATTGTTATTATTGTACTTGTCTTTTGCACTGTAGGTAAGGCTTGTAACTGAGCATTTCACTGTATAGAACACACCTGCTGTATTCACTGCATGTGACAAATAAACTTGACTTACCTACACCTGTAGATTAACCCAGTGGTTCCCAAAGTGGGGTCCGGGGACCACCAAGGGTCATTGAGGGGGATCCAGGGGGTCTCCAGCAAAATGGAGAATAGTTTAATCTGAGTATTTTCATTCAC
>JAXDDX010000176.1:125000-147500 GCA_034670405.1 Hoplostethus atlanticus
AAGGAATGGAGCGAGATCAGTGTTTCGGTAGATAGATGGATAGATAGATAGATAGATAGATAGATAGATAGATAGTGTGTGTGTGTGTGTGTGTGTGTGTGTGTGTGTGTGTGTGTGTGATGAACAGTCAGAGATGAAACAGGACCTGTAGGTAGTGTATACTGTAGGCTCCTCTGTCTCTGAGCAGACAGATCAACGTGATAACTGTCTTACATGGTGTCTATGGATCGACTGGACTCACCCTCCCTCCCTCCCCCCCTCCCTCCCCCCCTCTCTCTCCCCCTTCCCTTCTCTCTCTCTAACTTTCTCTCATCTTAAACAAAAACAAGCAAATTCAGTGTCCAGCTCTGCTCTCTTACACCGTCGTTCATTTGTCATGGGGATGCTATCAGGGCACTGCAGCCGTGACCCTTGACCTCCCTGCTGTTGGCTGGCCTGTGATTGGTCGGTGATCCCTCACTGTAGCTGGACAGGAGGCTCAGCTGTAAATGTAAACTGTACTGAAGCTGTAGCAGAGCTTCAGTGTGTTTTTCATTAATGAAATCTTTCCTGTGACTTCATCTCGATGTTCTTCGTTAAATGACTTCCTGGTTTTATCTCTGCTGCTTGCCGGCTCATAGACGTCTTTTTCCAAACGAGATGAAAAGCAGCCGTTTATCCTTTATCTTTTTTGCAGCATCATTCGGTTCCTCCGCCGAGCCTCTTCGTTCTGCGTTGTCACGGGCGACAAAGGGAAGTTAGACTTGGCTCAGCTTAATCAATTAGAATTAATTTCTTGGCTGGTGTGGAAACGAGGGGAGAAGACAGAAAGTGCTTTTTCTCTCAAGACTAAATTCTGAAAACCTTCCAGACGAGTTGGGCTGGGCTGTAATTCATTTGATTGTGATGGCTGAGGGCGGCTGCACATTTCCTCCGAGGAAGAAACCCGCCCTTAAAACACTTTAATACTATTACAAAACGGTTATTGGTGATATCGCTTGTAGAGTAGATGACATGACTTCACGTTGAGACTTTTCCACTGCAGCTACAATGGACTTTCAAACTTTTCAGCTCTAAAACATCAACGGGAAACGCCTCAACCCCTCAGAATCAAAGAGCAAGGGCTTCTTTCAACAATCATACTGGGGAAAATCCATCCTAGAAGAGGAAGACAGTAGCCAAGATAGACCAGAATGCAATGCAGCCACAAGACATGTTGTGTTTTGAATAAGGGGGCGTGACTCTCACTTTTTCTCAACTGGAAAAACGCGCTCTCTCGCTCTTACTAGGCTATCATTACCGCTAGTGCTGTTGCTCTCACTATGACTATTGATCCCCCCCCCCCGGCCTACACATGTAACCCACCGCCGAACGCAACAAGTCCAGGCACATTCTCCGGGCTTGTGTGGCTGGTGAAAGTCATGCTGGGAAACGTAGGAAATCTCTTACTGGAGTAGACGAGGCGGGGTGAGGGGACGTGGAAACACCAAAACAGTAAATGACGAACGTTTCAAAACAAAATAATTCTTGAACGCATCATAAACTGATGATGTGTAATCATGGAAGAGTGTCTGAGAGTTGATTTAAAGTCTTTTGAAAATGAAAAAGTGCAGATTTTGTAGTAGTTTTGTAGTTTTTTTTAATGCAGTACTATGTAATATGTACATACATGCACTGCTCATACAAAATATAGTTTATTATAACATGCCAGAGAATGAGAAGTCCATGCAAACTAAATAGACTAGGAACCCAGAAGTGTGTTCTCCTGTTGTGTGAAGATTCGTAGTCACAGTTTCACAATAATACACATTTTACTTCCTTTTACCGAGTACGTCCTGCTCGATAAAGAAGAGACACCATGCTGTAAAGCCTGACAGCGCCCAGCAGTGCAGCGTCTCTCCCCGAGTGCCTGACCTCATTTTGCCTGTTGAAGACCACAGCCCTGTGGCAAACTCACCGCCGTAAAAATACAATGATCAGCCACAGAAATGACGTCCACTCAAATATGGGACTGTACATCACCACGGTGCCGCTTTCAGCTCAACAAAGACTGAAAGAGTTTTAGATGAGCAAATATAACCTTTTATGTGGTCGTGCTCTACGTTTGGTTAATGTGTGTTGAACAAGTCGTGCACCATGACACTACTTATTTTCGTAGCTACCAGTTAGTTTAGGCAAGTAAAACAACTTCAGTTAAGGTACTCCTGCTTGTTCACTCCTCCAAACAGCGAATCACGTGGCTGCAACTCGATAGATGAAGCATGCAGACGCGGTGAAGTGGTTCAGTTTCTTGTCGGACCAAACACCAGAACGGGCAAGATGCTGATCTGAGAGACTTTGACTGGTTCAAGCTAACAGAAAGGCCACAGTTGCTCCAATAACATCTTATAACAGTGGAGAGCAGAAGGGCACCGTGTTGAATCCATGCTGGAAGAATTCAGGATGTTCTGGAGGCAAAAAGCTACTAGATAGGTGTACCTAATAAAGTGGCCGGTGAGCGTACGTCTACGTAACTCCTTAAGGTTAGAGTACGGTTTTGGTTATGGTTAAATAAGACAAACCTTTACTGAAAACGAAAACTTCACTCACACTAGAAAACTTCCTGGCGATGTCTGCGCCCATCATCCGCCTCCCGACCTCCGCGCTGTTTCAATGTCAAACAATGTCAAAATGCAGTCGCGTCTCGTCCACGCTGTCCTTTCCTGGAAACGTACAAATGCACAGAGCAGTTTTAAGACATCACCATCATTTCACAACATTTCATGAGACCGGGCTGCGTAGAATACACCGCACGTTTGAACTGCCGTCTGGGTTCGCCCGCTGCTGCACGTGCATGCATTCAGCGTGTTGTCCATGTTGTGTAACTCTGTAACACTGGCTGGTCTCAGTGCTGCTGCTGTTGCTGTAAACAATAACCTGTGATGCCTCTCTGGGATTCTGCTGGTTGGCTTCCCATAGTCTAGGAGGAGAGTGTGTAGGACTCACAGGGCGGTAGCAGCTATTACGTAATGTGACTCCGAGGAGGTGTGTGAATTCAGAGCATATTTCACAGTGTGTGTGTGTGTGTGTGTCACAAGCTGTCGAGGGTCCCCCACTCTCTCCTCACAGACTCAATGGACAAATTATCCCTTCTGAGAAAACCTGGGGAGGGGATGATGAGGGAGAGACGAAAAACGATAGAGAGAAAAAGTGGTGGGACACCTGGGAGGGGGAGAGAGAAAGGGGAGAGAGGGGGGGGGGGGAGGGGCGCAGCGAGGGAGGGGGGAGGATTAGATTTGATTTCCTTGAAAGTTAAAATACAGCTGGTGCAGGGAAGAACAGAAGCACACGTTGTCCTCTCCCTGCAGGTTTCCATTGTGGTCCTCAAACACATGACACACGTAATATGAAGCCATGTATAGAGAGGGAGGAAGGTGGGGGGGGGGGGGGGAGAGGAGGAGGAGGAGGAGGGGGAGGGTGGGCTTGAATGAAGCGATGAAGGCAGAGATTATAGGGAAGGATGAACAAGGGCAAAGCAAAGATGTTTCTTTTCATTTGATCTCATTTCCTCCGGTGTGACTTCCTGTATCTGAGGTCCTGTTGTTCATGTTTTAACCGCTGATGTGTTTGAGGACCGAAGAAAAAAATGATGGTTGAAAATGAGAGAGCGAGAAAGGTATGTCGGAGAGAGATGCTTGAGCAGAGAGGTGGTGGTGGTTGGTGGGTGAGGAGATAATGGACAGAGAAGAAGAGGTAGGAGAGAGAGAGAGAGAGAGAGAGAGGAATAGGGAGGTAAAATGGCGTAGGAGTGCAGATTGCACCTAAAACGAGCCGGTAAAGGTGTTGTTTGCCGCATCGCTCTCGAAAAAAAAAAAAGAAAGTGTTTATAAAAAGTCCTATTCAAGCTTCCTTTTGACTGATGGGAGTCTTTTATGTCGGAAGTGAATCGGTGGTGTCTCTTTCGCCGACGCCGTCAAACCTCAGGGGCGGAGGACTCCGCAGCGTCCCGCCGGATTCACACGGTGCGTTCGCTGCCTCTTCACGAGCCTCGTTCAGGTTCAAATGAGTCGGTGGAATGTTTGCAAACACCGATTGTTTGTTGGTGGTGCCGAACGCAGCTCAGGTGTTTCTGTGACTACAACCCTGCGTGGGTGGCGAGGTCTCTGGTTCCAAACCCTACCTCCTACACACACACACACACACACACACACACACACACACACACACACACACACACAGACACACACACATGCATGAACGGAGGCTGATGTCGAGGCGTATCATTGAGATTCTCCGGCAAGAGGAACGAGAGGAAAGCGTCTCTCCGTTCGCCTCCTTCCTTCGGTCTGTTGTTTTTCCTCCCCTCCACTCGTTCATTCCCCGGATTTCTTTTCAACACCCGCCCACTTTCTCTCTCTCTCTCTCTCTCTCTGATTTTCTCTTCCTTCCCCTTCAGTTCTCTTTACCTCCCCCCCTCCTCCCTCTCTCCGTACCCTGTCACACCTCCTCTCTCCTTCTGCTTTTCTATGATTATATGCTCCTGTCTTTCTCTCTTTTCCTCACCTTCTCCCCCTATCTGTCTGTCTTTTCCCCTTGCTCTCCCCCTCTCCTCTATCTCGTCCCTCCCCCTCTCTCCCCTTCTATCTCTCCATCTCCCCCTATATCTTCCTTCCTCCCTCCAACTCCCCATTTTCCTCTCTCCATCTCTCTCTCTCTCTCTCTCCCTCTATCTCCCTCCAACTCCCCATTTCCCTCTCTCTCTCCATCTATCCCTCCCTCTCTCCCCCCCTCTCTCTCTCTCTCTCCCCTCTTCCTCTCCAGTGGTGGTGTGTTGGAAGGTGTGGGCTTTGATGCTTCTATAAATAGCCTAAGTGTTCCACTGAGAGCACCGCCAAATGGGATGGAGGGAAGGATGGAGGGATGGATGGATGGATGGATGGATGGGTGGGTGGGTGGAGAGGGGGATGGAGGAGGAGGGAGGGCTGAGTGTGTAGGTGTTCAGGGAAAGCGCTGGAAAAAAAAGGAAGGAAAAAAGGCGACAGAGTGGAGTGGTGGAGATGGAAAAACGCTTCCACCCTTGGGTGCAGGTTTTGACGTGGTTTCTGTGACCGTGGGCGAAGGCAGCATGAAAAAATATGAAATATAATATGAAATAATCCAATATGAAAAAATTGTTTCAGTCCAAAATCAATCATCAATCATCATCAATCAGAGAGCCGCCATTTGAAAAACTGGACTTCCAGCCATCTTGCCTCACCAGTATTTGGTAGAGAACGTAGTCGCCTCAACCATGAAACCACCAGGAGCTTCTTATAATTAAAAGTTTAGTTAAGTTCATTCTCAAAATGCTGCAGACGTGTTTTTTATCTGCTAAGTACTTAAATGACAGAATACCATTACTGGTTTGAAGTCGTCTTGTAAGAGTTGGTGATGATTCTGTTTCCCAGAGGAAGAGAAGAGAGTTTGGATGTGCGTCTTCATAGAGAGTATCGTTGTGGTTTGCAGTACTGTAATACTAAGCTGCTGTGACGGTGGTGCAGTAAAGTTACCGTGTTTCTTTTGGTGGTGATACTGAAACCTCTTGCTGTACTAATCTGACACTCAAGGTTTCCCTTTAAAAGAAACCCACTGTGAAGGAAGAGGGAGACCAAAAAATACTGTTTTAATATGAAACTGGATGAGTTTGAGTGTATTTGCTCATTGTTGGAAACGTTGAGGCGGCTGTTTCTGTTATCTGCTGTACGTCTGTGAGCTCACCAAATAAAGAGAAGACACCGTTACTCAACTGATGCTAAATACTACATCGTCATCCACCTCCGATATGATGGAGCTTCCTCTCTGTAAAACCTGCAGTGACATTTGATTTTCTTTGCATGTTTTCCACATCTGTCCCAGAGGATCGTTTGAAAAGGGGTGTGATTGAGGAGCTTTTCCACCCTGACGAGAAGACAATGAAAATGGAAAAATGCTATATTGATTATTGGCAGCTTCAGTTAGATAATATTGGTGTCGGCATCGGCCTTCAGAAACCCACATAGGTCGGGTCCTAACCTTTTAAAGCGTAGCCTGGGCATTGTCTCCCGTCTGTCACCCGTCGGCGGATCGATGACCTCTCAGACCACCAAGACCTTCTTTTCATGTACAAGAAGTTCATTTCATACAGCGCCGCTATGTGTGGCCTTTCACCACGCCACGCCAGTTTGTGTAACGGCATTGATTCTGCACCGCGGTCGCCCTATTGATAAAATGTCGTGGAGGAAAATATCGCAGCGTTATAGTGTATTGATCTTTCCTAGCGCTGGTCCTGGGTCAGGCATGGGTGAAAAAAACATGTAACATAAACAGTTAGTGGTCACGGCATGCAGCAACATACAAGACTATCTATCTGTCTATCTATCTATCATCTATCTATCTATCTATCTATCTATCATCTATCTATCTCTCTATCTATCTATCTATCTATCTATCTGTCTGTCTGTCTATCTATCTATCTATCTATCTATCTATCTACCTATCTATCTATCTATCTATCTATCTATCTATCTATCTATCTATCTATCTATCTCTCTCTCTCTCTCTCTCTCTCTCTCTCTCTCTCTCTCTCTCTCTCTATCTGTCTGTCTGTCTGTCTGTCTGTCTGTCTGTCTGTCTGTCTGTCTGTCTGTCTGTCTGTCTGTCTATTCTTCTACTTGTTTTTTCTCTTCTCGACTGTTGAAACCCGAAATACATAACAAATACTAAGAAAATCAATAACCTGATGTCAGACCGGTTAAGGATCCATCAGCCCCTCGGGGGTTTCTTCCATCTTCCACATATTTGATCATATTTCTACGTGTTTTGTATTTTCTGATGTGCTAAATAAAGGGAAAAGAACGTATCCCTCCCATATCTTCCTCCTCTAATCACAGGAGTATTGTTGTGGCGTGGCGGACCCTGCTGCTCCTCACTGCTGGGAGGAATTTGAAGCTCTTTTCCTGCCGTTGCACTCGGTTTCTCCACACAAGAGCCTCAGCTGAAATGAATCATATGCTGTAGGCTTGGCCCTGTTATTAGCCGTACGAATCTGCTGCTGCTGTTATTTCATTAATTTGAGCCTCGATGAGTTGTCTGCTGCAGTCGTCTGCTGACACTTGATATATCGTGAATACAATGAATACTGTCAGAATTCAGCACTCCTTCAGAGGGAGATGAATCGTGGCGGGTGTGAGCAAACAGGTAATGTCACTTGACGCTGTATTATGGTCTTTCTGACGTCATTCATTTGTTACCGCCGAGGACGCTTCTACCAGACGGTTTCTCTACATTCAGAGGAGGCTGCTGAAGAATCAGCCTGTCTTTCGGGGGGAATGTATGTGGGTGGTTGTGTGGCATAATGCCAGTTATGAGTTAGTGAGGAAGTAAAGAGAGAGTTAGGACAGTAAGGGAAATGAAATAAAGTCAACAGTAAAGCAGCTGACCTTGTCGTCACTGTTTCTTAGTTTATCACGCCATCAGTGGCTGACAGCAGGAGGCCATTTGATGCATCTGCGTGTGTGTGTGTGTGTGTGTGTGTGCGTGTGTGTGTGTGTGTGTGTGTTTTATCCTGCAGGTATGTGTAACTAAGTCTAATTTTACTTTTCAGTGAAGGCCTTTTGCTCTGGTCTACTTTCACCCATCTGAAGGCTCTGTGTGTGCATGTGTGTGTGTGTGTGCCTGTGTGTGTGCGTGTGTGTGTGTGTGTGTGTGCCTGTGTGTGTGCATGTGTGTGTGCCTGTGTGTGTGCGTGTGTGTGTGTGTGTGTGTGTGTGTGTGTGCCTGTGTGTGTGCATGTGTGTGTGCCTGTGTGTGTGCGTGTGTGTGTGTGTGTGTGTGCCTGTGTGTGTGCGTGTGTGTGTGTGTGTGTGTGCCTGTGTGTGTGCATGTATGCATGTGTGTGTGTGTGCGTGTGTGTGTGCGCGTTCTTATTTTCAGTGACAGATTGACAGACAATCTCCTTCAGTGGTTGGTTGTCCTTGGTGCCGACATTTGCGGCCACCGTTGCCGCGGTGACCCCTTGGAGATGGACAGGGGCAGATCAGAGAGCCAGTGTGGGTCAGGTTTGTTTGACATCACTTGGCTGTGATGCTCAAACACACACTAGGAGGATGACTGGACTGTTTAAATTCAAGTTATTCACCATGTGATGCTTCAACATGGAGCAGAAAACAACAGAAGAGAGGACTGCTCTCTCCGCTAGGGACCAAACACAAGATGTAGTATCACAGTATCTGCTTGAAGGGAAAATATTCCTTTAAACAGACGTCCCACGGTTCCAGTAAGTATTTGTGAACTTGAACAAAGCTCTTTTCCAAAGCCAGGATCCAGAGAATCAAGACCCAAATTTGTGGTGTCATCAGGAAGTCATACAAACGCCACTTTTCTGACGGTCTCCTTCAGAGATGGTTTATTTATGTTCAATACATGATAACTTCATGTATGGTTATGGACGCTAACTACCTATGAATCCTAAAGAGCCCATAGTTAGCTCTGCTGCTTCTCCACACCACAGTGGGAGATGAAGCCCTGCTGGTACATTTTGCCTGTGGCTGGTACGTTTGTCCGCTATGGCAGGTAACCAACCGCCATTAGTTTGTAAGATAATGGTAAGGTCAATGTTGGGAACCAGCCACTCTGGCTGGTGGACAAAACCTCTTCTCCACAGGATCTGGGCCTAGCCTGGGCCAACGGAGCAAAGAGTACTTTTACACTTTTCCACTTGTTGGATTGTAGTGTGACAGTAAAGACAGAGATACGAGGTTCAATGTACCTTAACCCAATAGATGTCCCAGTAGATGTTGGTTGATATGAAACAACACCAGAAGCAATTACAGAATAAAGAAACAATTACACACTAAATGATAACTGCATCGCCTTTAGGTGGCAATAAGTAGGAGCCATTTTAATGTTGTTCTTTGTGGAAACTGGATGTCCAGATTAATGGTGTGTATCGTCGCTGACTGGTCAAAACCTGGTAGCCTGGGTTAGCCTGGGTTAGCCTGCGTTAGCTGGCCTCGGTTAGCCTGTGTTGGCCTGGGTTAGCCTGGGTTAGCTAGCCTGGGTTAGCCTCGGTTAGCTGGCCTGGGTTAGCCTGTGTTGGCCTGGGTTAGCCTGGGTTAGCCTGGATTAGCTAGCCTGGGTTAGCCTCGGTTAGCTGGCCTGGGTTAGCCTGTGTTGGCCTGGGTTAGCCTGGGTTAGCCTCGGTTAGCCCTGTTGTGTTTGGCCCTGTTGTGTAGCTGATGTGGAGCTAAGGGCCCAGTCAATGCTAATGCGGGCAACACCCTGAGGCTAGCAGGTTAGCTGATAACTGTATTGATCTCTGTCGCCATGATTATACCCAACACACACAGTATGTATGTTACTGGGAATTAGATTCTGCCTGGTGGATGTGTGTGTGTGTGTGTGTGTGTGTGTGTATGCCTAAACCATA
This sequence comes from Hoplostethus atlanticus, assembly GCA_034670405.1. NCBI lineage: Eukaryota > Metazoa > Chordata > Actinopteri > Trachichthyiformes > Trachichthyidae > Hoplostethus > Hoplostethus atlanticus. Next base: position 134,404 of record JAXDDX010000176.1, read on the forward strand.
GAGAGTGTGTGTTTGTGTGTGTTTGCTACAGGATTTATGGGAAATGTAGTCACAATTTGAGAAACACTCGTACCACCAATCGTCTTGAGCACGGTCTCATTTGTTGAAGGTAATGATACCAAGGTATTATGATGAATCAATAAATTATATATTGACGTTTAAATGCTACACATAGCACCTCTAACCGGTCAGAAAGGCCATCTGGTTCTACATTATGATTATGAAGAAGTAGTTCATGTGACAGCAGTCAGGTTGTAACCCTAACCCTGCACCATGTTGAAATAACCACTTACCATACAGCAGTACTGTTTTTAACTTAAAGGACGTTACTTCCCATCAGAATAGCTCAACACAGGGGCATCGGGGCAGAGAAAGACCACTTGGACGTAAAGCACCCAAAGTGACGCATGCTTCCCAGAGCTGCTTTACTCTGTTACACCCACATCACCGTCTCCCCGCTGAATCACAGACCCTCTCCCATGTCGTTTGCCTCCACTTGGCTCTAATTTGCTCTTTCTTTATTCTGTAAAAGATCTCATTTTTCATTTCATGTCCTAACACTTCCAACTCCCTTGATAGATAGATAGATAGACAGACGGATGGACGGACGGACGGACGGACGGACGGATAGGTAGATAGGTAGATAGGTAGATGGATAGTAGATAGATAGATAGATAGATAGATAGATAGATAGATAGATAGATAGATAGATAGATAGATAGACAGATAGATAAGTAGATAGATAGATAAGTAGATAGATAGATAAGTAGATAGATAGATAAGTAGATAGATAGATAGATAGATAGATAGATAGATAGATAGATAAGTAGATAGATAGATAGATAGATAGATAGATAGATAGATAGATAGGTAGATAGATAGATAGATAGATAGATAGATAGATAGATAGATAGATAGATAGATAGATAGATAAGTAGATAGATAGATAAGTAGATAGATAGATAGATAGATAGATAGATAGATAGGTAGATGGCTCTTTATTGTCCCCGAGGGGAAATTGCAGTTTGCAGCAATACAAGACAAGACATCACTATACAATAAACACATTTAAGGGCAACAGGCTGTATATAAAAGATCCTAAAAATATACAAAGAAAAATAAATATACAAAAAATATACAAGTAGAGCAAGGAGTAATAACTTTAGGAGTAAAGCAATTTACAGTTGGGCAATTTGCAATCCACGGTCTGGTAGAACATGAGGAGCAGCCTGTTGCACATGTTGAATGACCTGAGCCTCCTCAGTCTGCTCTGACCTCTCCTGTAGAGGGCGTCAGTGTTGTCTGACCAGTCCAGTTTATTGTTGAGGTCCACCCCCAGGAACTTGGACGATTCCACCACCTCCACCTCCTCGCCCTGGAGGATGACAGGTGGTGGTGCTCTCTTGTCTTGCTGACATCGAGCTGTAGGTGGTTGTCGTCGCACCATCCGACGAACCTCTCCACCGGACTCCTGTACTCATCCTCGTTGTCCTCTTCGATGCAACCCACAATGGATGAATCATCAGGGAACTGGAGATGAGTAGACCCTGAATCTTGATCCTGATCTTTGACTCTTTTGCCGTCGGGACACCGTGACTCCCTATCGGTTGCTTTGTAATGTTGATGATGGAGGAATTGAAACTTCTTCTCCCGTTGCACTGGATGGCAGCATTAGCTAAATGCCTAAAATGAATCATCTCTTGTAGGTGGGATGACCCACCTGGATTGGTAACTGTGAAGAGAGAAATCACACTCATGAAAACCTACACAGCAGCTTTGATCGGTGTGATTGTACCGCAGGCTGCAAACGTGATGAACTTTGTGCCGAGATGACGTTTTCATCACCGTTTGAAAACTGACTCAATACCACAAATAATTGAAACCAGTTGTGATACGATTTGTAGACGAGCAGGTGACAAAATTCCTCGTGTTATCGAAGATGATAACACCTTCACCCACCGGCTCCTCTGCCTTTCAGAGACATCGAATTATGAAGTTCAGGGTTTTCACTGCGGTGGATATTTGTTTTATGACACTCTACAGCAAACGTGGCAGCCCGTCTGAAGGAAAACGAGAAATACTGCATGTGCTCTTGGAGTCTTTCACAGTTTCCCCTTCAAACCCCCCCGACACCTGAACGCATCACGCTGGCCGAACCTGACAACGTCGACTTTTGAAGGAAAAGAAAGGGTTTTGGTGGAGGTTGTGATAATGTTCTGCCGGCGATACGTTCGTGGTGATTCGTGTGTGTGGAGGGTTTGTGGTGTGTGTAACCTGCGAGGACCCCTGGCACTGAAATCTATTTATTTTCCGAACACGCCGGTGTTAACGCAGAGGTCCTCTCCAGTCCACGGTGATGAGGATGGACTCCAAGTTTGGGCTGTGCTCTCTTTCTGTCTGGTGTGTGTGTGTGTGTGTGTGTGTGTGTGTGTGTGTGTGTGTGTGTGTGTGTGTGTGTGTGTGTGTGTGTGTGTGTGTGTGTGTGTGTGTGTGTGTGTGTGTTCTGATGGAGGCTAGCTAACTATGTCACGGTTGCTCTTGAGATACTTTAACCCGTTCGACTACGGATGGTAACCTAGCAACAGGGACACAGAGCCAACAGGAGAGCAGTGATCCCAGACCTCTCTGTCTGTCTGTCTGTCTGTTTGTCTCTCTCTCTCTCTCTCTCTCTCTGCCTGTCTGTCTGTTTATCTCTCTCTCTCCGTCTGTTTCTCTCGCTGACTGTCTGTCTGTTTGTCTCTGTCTGTCTGTCTCTCTCTCTCTCTCCCTCTCTGTCTGTCTGTCTCTCTCCGTCTGTCACTCTCGCTCCCTGTCTGTCTCTCTCTGTCTGTCTGTCTCTCTCCGTCTGTCACTCTCGCTCCCTGTCTGTCTCTCTCTGTCTGTCTGTATCTCTGTCTATCTGTCTCTCTGTCTCTCTCTCTGTCTGTCTGTCTGTCTCTCTCTCCTTCTCTACCTGTCTCTCTCTCCTTCTCTACCTGTCTGTCTCTCTCTATGTTTTAGCTGTCATATTTCCCAGTTTTAGACCAATCAGTAAGTAAACATCTGTAAATATCAGAAATATTCTCCGGCATTTCTTTTGTAAACCTTTCAGACTATAAACCATGTAGATGTCTTTTAAAACGGCTAATCAACGTAGACTCTCTCTCTCTCTCTCTCTCTCTCTCTCTCTCTCTCTGTTTATTTCACTTATCTGTCCTTCAGCGATTAATGAGATTAATGTGTAGTGATGTACTGTTGGTCTGTGGTCGTGGTCATCATGGTCACTAGGTTTGGTTTAGCTCGCTCCAGTGTGTGTGTGTGTGTGTGTGTGTGTGTGTGTGTGTGTCTTTAGAGAGACAATGGGAGACCTGGCAACAGCGGTTTGTTGCCAAGCACTGACTGAGTGGTCTTAGTCCTTGTCCTGCCTTGCCCTCTCTCTCTCTCACACACACACACACACACACACACACACACACACACACACACACACACACACACACACATACTGTTGACATTACACCCACGCTAGAGCTAATTTCTCTGTTCGCTCTGCCTCTCCCTCCTCAGACTCAGCAACACAACACACTCTTCCTTTCTCGTTTCTCTCAGTGTGTGGTCATTTTTATATATATAACGGTTCTGCTTTCCACCGTCGCCTCACCGCCGCCTCACCGCTGCCTCGCCGTCGCCTCGCCGGCTACCGACAGCAGCAACACTCACATTTTACCGACTCGATTCATAGCAGTAGTATGTCCAGCGGTCGGGAGTTACAAGGAAAAACACATTTAATGGAAAAATGAGCACAACGGCGCTGATTGGACACGCCGTTTTCAAGTGTTCGACACGTGAAAAGGTTAGGTAACATTTAAGTTCAGGCAATTAAAACAACTTAGTAAAGGTAAAGGTTATGGTTATCCGCCCACCCGCCCCCGCCACCCGCCACCCGCCACCCCCACCCCCACAGCCTGACTTTGCACCGCGCTATTTCAGGTCAAACTACTTCCTGTTTCTAGCCGTGTCTCCTCTATGTAATCCTTTTCACGGGAGGGAAACATGTTCCTCTCACTTTTCATGAGAGGTTCAGAGTTCATATTTTCGTATTTTTGTATTTTCAAGGAATTTGGTAAGATGAGGGGAAGGGAGACACTTTCAGTCAGCGTACATTACACTACATGCACACGTTTCTGAGTGGGTACACAATGATGATTCGTTTGTCAACCTCTTTGTCTCTCAGCCTCACTGTAGTGTTCCTCACTGTGGTGTTCTTCACTGTGGTGTTCCTCACTGTAGTGTTCCTCACTGTGGTGTTCTTCACTGTGGTGTTCTTCACTGTGGTGTCCCTCACTGTGGTGTCCTTCACTGTGGTGTCCCTCACTGTGGTGTCCCTCACTGTGGTGTTCTTCACTGTGGTGTCCCTCACTGTGGTGTTCCTCACTGTGGTGTTCCTCACTGTGGTGTTCTTCACTGTGGTGTCCTTCACTGTGGCGTTCCTCACTGTGGTGTTCCTCACTGTGGTGTTCCTCACTGTAGTGTTCCTCACTGTGGTGTCCCTCACTGTGGTGTCCCTCACTGTGGTGTTCCTCACTGTGGTGTCCTTCACTGTGGCGTTCCTCACTGTGGCGTTCTTCACTGTGGCGTTCCTCACTGTGGTGTCCCTCACTGTGGTGTCCCTCACTGTGGTGTTCCTCACTGTGGTGTTCTTCACTGTGGTGTTCCTCACTGTGGCGTTCCTCACTGTGGTGTCCCTCACTGTGGTGTTCCTCACTGTAGTGTTCCTCACTGTGGTGTTCTTCACTGTGGTGTTCCTCACTGCTCTTCCCAGAGATCACCTGTCAATCAAACAGTGTGTCCAGCACTGTGACGTCTTTCTCCTTGGATTTTCTGTTGATGGAGTTTGAGTTCCTGTAGGTGGCGCTCTTCTCTCTGTCTGTTCAGCCACGGTGGCTATCGCTGCTCATGCTAACTACCCAGTTCTTCTTCAGCACGTCCATGTCTAGTTCACTTTTCAACCTTCTCTAACCATCACATCACAATGGCTGCCACTGTAGTTTGTTTTTCATCCACTGTACTTAGTTTGTCAGTCTGGCATTGAAATGCTTTCACAGTCAATATCACACTATTTTCACACTCAACTTATAAATACACACATGTTACGTTTCCCTTGACGATTTAAGATTATTGTGCTCCGTTTGATCTACAGTACTGTGTAAAAGTCTTAAAAAAAATTCTCTAAAGTGAAGATGCTTTCAAAAATAATGAAATTAAAAATATCCATCTAAATATCCAAACATTTACTATGAAGAGTGGTGATGTAAAACACTGATGCAGAAAAAAAAACATCTAACATGGAGTTTTGGTTTGGTTACTACGACTACTACTGCCAGCATCATCTGCTCTCTTTAATAGCTGCACCTCAGTCCTCTTTCTCCCACTCCTCATCCCTCCATCCCTCTCTCCTCCTCCCTCTCCATACACCACCCTCTTCACCTTTCTCTCTCTCGCTCTCTCTCTCTCTCTCTCACTCTCCCTCCCTCTTTTCTTGCTGTCTCGCCCAGAACAGCAGATGTTGTTTGCGGGGGAGAGAGAGAGAGAGAGAGGAAAAAGAAGGGTAGAGAGTGGTAGAGGGAGGGAGGGGCGCAGGAGAAAGGTAGAACTACAGTTTGAAGGGTCTGAGAGAGTGTGTGTGTGTGTGTGTGTGTGTGTGTGTGTGTGTGTGGGGAGGACGGGTTCAGCAGTGCCTATTGAGGTCGCCTTCTGGAGGTGGGTGTACCATCGCTCTGAGAGGGAGCTAAGAGCTCTCCACACACACACACACACACACACACACACACACACACACACACACACACAATATGGAAAGGGCCACTGTATTCCTTCTTTTCTATCTGCAAACAATATAATAAAATATGATCAGTGGTTTTACTGGGCAGCTCCCCAGTCTGAATGTGTGTCAGGACGTTGCTGATAAAAAAGCATGCATGCATTCAGGGAGAGAAGAAAAGAGACGGACGAGGCGAGGGATGGAGTGAATGAAAAACAGAGATGGACGTAGTGAATGAGAGGGAGAGGTGGAGCGAATGACGGAGAGGATGAGGATGGAGGTGTAAGCTGGACCACATGGAATCGTCCTGTGCCAGATTTCCTCGGCGGCGCTGGCACAGAGCTGAAACTGACATGGAGTGGAGTGAGAAGCCAGACAGGCTCACCACATGCCTCCTTTTGTTCTGATGTCACCCTAATGGATGTGTTAACCTGCACAGCAACACTTTATTTATTGACTGGTTGTAACGTGTCACGAGCCATCATACACCCATCATAAGAACATCATAATGCACTGTAATGCATCATGCTACTGTATTTACCGCTGGGACATTTATATTTCTTCTGGTTATAAGCCATCAAATGTATTATGACCGGTGGAGTTTTTATTACTGTGCCCCAGTGTCACAAACTAAACTCAAACAACATCAAAACAACATCAAATGATCTGTTAAAAGTCATGCATTTACATTTACTGTGAGCGTTAGTAGGACATCTTCATAAACTCACATCATTTCGTTTTCACAACATCACATCGTTTTCTGATTTTCTCCCAAAACAAGAGGAAGAGGAAACATCACATTCAAAAGCATCTTATTTCTTCTCCAAACTGAATTTCTGATCTTTCTACTGATCAATAACCAAACTCTACTACATTCACTTATTCTTCATTACTTACTACTTAGCCCTGTACAGTAACATCATGTTATTAGCCAAACACAAATACAACACAAAGTAATGGTTATATTTCAGCAAACACAGTCGTGAAACATTCTACATGCAGAACACTCGATGGAAGAAGAAGAAGAAGTATAACCCAGGACCGTCTACTGTGAAAACGAGGCTGCATCCTGTCTTGGCTTCCTGTCTGGCCACCGGCTCTCGTCCTCCTGGCAGGCGATGTTCTCCCTGGCTGAGCAGCGGGGGAGGCTCGGCCTGGCATGACAGATCCAGACCCGGATGGATCCCTGGATGCTCTTCCTCCCCCTCCTCCTCCTCCTCCTCCTCCTCTCACCCTCACCCTCACCCTTCCTCTCCCTCTACCTCTCTCTGCAACGTTGCATCTATTCATCTCCAAAGGAAGAGAGCTGCCCTTCGGCCCTCTGCTCTTAGCAACTAGTGTTTGTACTTGAGTAACCCATGTGGCTAAATGGTGATTTCAGTCTGGCATGTTGAATGTCAACACAGGAGATTTTAGTCATTAAGATGGTGCCAAATATACAGAAGTGTGTGCAGCGTTTTGCCAAAAGTGTGATTTAGAATTGCAGTCTTGAGTGAAAAGCAGAAAATGCTTGTTTCTGCAGAATTGTCTTAAGGGTTTGGTAAAAGGTTTTGGTACATGGTGTCTCAAGTTTCAGTGTTAGTGTGTACACAACAAGCAAGGAAAATATTGATTATATGAAATATTGATGCATTATTAACCAGTGAGTATTATGTACTACTGCCTCAGAATGAACAATAGAATTGCTGTGTGAGTTGATTTTAGAAATAGGAACTGGCTGAAGTCAGTAACATAAGGAAGTGACAGCAGTAAAACGTAGTTGTTTCCTACACAAAACATAGGTGGTTTATCATTAGAGAGACAGGAAACAGACGAAGCTGATGTTAGCAAGCAGGGAAACAACTTCTTTGTCCAGTGGGTTTTGGTCATCGTAACGCTGTATAAAAGCCAGGGAGAGGAGCACCTGGTCAGAACTGGGTTGACATGTTGATGCCACTTCTCTGGAAGCTTCCGTTAAATTGATTCATCACACTCCAAGACCCTGACTTGGTGGTTATTTAGCACCCTCAACAGTGTAATGGAGAATTCCCACGACAAAGCTTCACCCTCTGGTGAAATGTGTACATGTAAGTGATGGAGGTGCAAATACGACATGAAGACGCACCTGTGACGACAGGTAGAATACCTTTTCACCGAGAGGGAGGGATGGGGAGCTAGAGGAGGAGAAGAGGATGGATGGATGGATGGATGGATGGAAGATGAGGAGAAGAGAGAAGAGGAGTGATATGGGTGTGCTGATTCACTCTGACCCTTCTCCCTGCTTCACCAGCAGCATTGTGGGTATTTATACTTTGGCGTAGGCCGTTCAGCCCCCTTATATAAGCCCTTACACACACACACACACACACAAGGGGACGTGCCCAAGGTGAACAGCATAGCTCAGTGTTTCGTTCAGATTATGCTCTCTCTTCTCTGTTTCTTTGAGCGGTCGGCCCCACTCAGGTCCTCCGTCTTTATTGAGACTCTCAGTGAAAGACCGTCTGGCTCCCAGACCTTCCTCCACGCTGTTTCAACACCGTGCCAGGAGACAGGTCTGCCAGGAGACAGGTCTGCCAGGAGACAGGTCTGCCAGGAGACAGGTCTGCCAGAAGACAGGTCTGCCAGGGCGTAGTGAGGGAGACGAGCCCACTTTCATGTTCCCTAGTCAGTCAGTGAGCCTAGCCAGTCAGTTGGTCAGTCAGCCAGTCAGTTGGTCAGTCAGCCAGTCAGTTGGTCGGTCAGTCAGCCAGTCAGTCAGTCAGCCAGTTAGTCACTAAGTCATCCAGTCAGTCAGTCACTAAGTCATCTAGTCAGTCAGTCACTAAGTCATCCAGTTAGTCACTAAGTCATCTAGTCAGTCAGTCACTAAGTCATCCAGTTAGTCACTAAGTCATCCAGTCAGTCAGTCACTAAATCATCTAGTCAGTCAGTAAATCATCCAGTCAGTCATTAAGTCACCCAGTCAGTCAGTCAGTCAGTCACTAAGTAATCTAGTCAGTTACCCAGTCAGTCACTAAGTCACCTAGTCAGTCAGTCACTAAGTCATCTAGTCAGTCACTAAATCATCCAGTCAGTCATTAAGTCACCCAGTCAGTCACTAAGTCACCTAGTCAGTCAGTCACTAAGTCATCCAGTGAGTCAGTCACTAAATCATCCAGTCAGTCATTAAGTCATCCAGTCAGTCAGTCACTAAGTCATCCAGTCAGTCACCAAGTCACCCAGTCAGTCACTAAGTCACCTAGTCAGTCAGTCACTGAGTCATCCAGTGAGTCAGTCACTAAGTCATCCAGTCAGTCACTAAGTCATCCAGTCAGTCAGTCACTAAGTCATCCAGTGAGTCAGTCACTAAGTCATCCAGTCAGTCACTAGGTCATCCAGTCAGTCAGTCACTAAGTCATCCAGTCAGTCACCAAGTCACCCAGTCAATCAGTCACTAAGTCATCCAGTCAGTCACCAAGTCACCCAGTCAGTCACTAAGTCATCTAGTCAGTCAGTCACTAAGTCATCCAGTCAGTCACTAAGTCATCCAGTGAGTCAGTCACTAAGTCATCCAGTCAGTCAGTCACTAAGTCATCCAGTCAGTCACTAAGTCATCCAGTCAGTCAGTCACTAAGTCATCCAGTCAGTCAGTCACTAAGTCATCCAGTCAGTCACTAAGTCATCCAGTCAGTCAGTCACTAAGTCATCCAGTCAGTCAGTTTCCCAGCCAGTAAACCAGTCAAATCAAGAGTCAGCTGGCCAGTCAATCAGTCAATCAGTCATTTAGTAATTTAGTCATTTCTCTGGTCTGAGATCAGTGCCACCAGAAATTGAATTGCATGTATTTGAATTTCTCATCATCAATTTGAAAAATTGAATTTAAACATTGATCTTGTATTATGCGATTTGAAATTGAAGAAATACTTTAATCCTCACTGGATTCGACTGCAGTGAGTTTGAAAACATATTGAGCGTTGGATTCTTACTCCAAACTAGAGTGAAATGAAATTGACAGTTGAATGCAGTGCTGGCGGCACTAATCTCAGCTGATACATGTAAACACGCAGCATAGTTATATAGGCGTGTGTGTGTGTGTGTGTGTGTGTGTGTATTAGTAGAACCAGGCCATTGGATCTGACAGTGTCTAAATCTGGGCCATCACTGTACAGCATATCACTCTCTCACACGCTCGCTCATACACACACACACACACACACACACACACACACACACACACACACACACACACACTGGCACCTCATTAGAGGATAGAGCTATGTACAACGTCAATGTTCTGCCAATTTTGCATAAACAGAACGTACTGGAACGAGGAGAGGAGTAAAGGAAAGGAAGAGAGGGAGGATGGGAGGATAGGTAAAGAAGGCTAACGAGAAAAGAAAAAAGAAAAAGAAAAGGATGAAGGAGATTTCCAAAACCAAGCTGTATTGTGTATTGTGGGGGGAAAAAAATACTGAGGACACCGTCTGTAAAGGTGTCATCATTTTGTACCATTGAGTTAAAGTAACTTGCCTACAAAGTACTTTTTAAAATGTTGTGCTATCAGTCATATTGTCGGAGTATAAGCCTCATCTCATTTTGGAATAAAAACCGTTCCAGCATATGTTGACTCTAACTGGGTAACTGGGCCTTTAAAGATGAAAGCAGTTGTTGCTGCTGACATCTGACGCTCTGCACGATTTCTAGGATCTTTGATGATCATTGCGTGTTTGCTTTCTGTAGGATGTAGGATGTACGACACACACACACACACACACACACTCATACACTCATACACCCGAACTGTGTCGATAGAGTGAAAGCATGATGGGGTGGAGGATATTGATTGGTCGAGAGATGTTACACAATGATGTCACGTGACTGCTGTAGCAACACTGGAGACTCTTCACGGCAGCTCTCTGGCTCAAACAAGATGTTTTAGAAGTGTGTGTGTGTGTGTGTGTGTGTGTGTGTGTGTGTGTGTTTGTGTGTGTGGGGGGTTGTACTGGTTGTGAATTGTGGCTGAATGAAGATACAAGAAAAACTGCTGCATTGAAAGAGATTTAACAGTCCATTATTTATTTATGTTGTTTATGGTGTCCTGTGTCTACTGGCTTTGTTTACATGGTGATTCACTGGGTTTATGGCATTTTTCCACTTTTCCAGCTTTTAATATATGTGGTTTTATTTTTCTGTTGTGATTTACTTACTTAATTGTCTTTTTGTAACATTTTAAGATTTGCTGCTAATGATCGGTGCATTCTAAATAATAATAATAATAATAATAATAATAATAATAATAATAATAACAACAATAATAATAAAATAATAATAATAAAAACAACAATAATAATAATAATAATGTAGTATTTTGCATTTGAAACAAACACCAAGTGTAGCATTATGAGCTAGTCTATTGAAATGTTAAAAATTAAACTTTAATGCAGCATAAACGTCTGCTATGTGTAATGTTTGTGACTGAGCAGGCCTGTAGCCTGTAGCCTGTAGCCTGTAGCCTGTAGCCTGTAGTTCATATGAGGGATCATTTGAGAATTTACTACCTACACAATCTGTTTTCCAGGCAACCGATAAAAAAGGAAAACATGTAGGTGAGATGAGCAAAGCCTCTGCATGCACTGACATGCTCTTGAGAAAGCCCGGCTAAATTCTTTGACATGTTAACACAGGAAGAGAGAGAGAGAGAGAGAGAGACTACTGAGTGAGTTTCAGGCTATACTGTGGCTTACCAATGAATTTAGACAGAAGCCAACTGCAGAAACTTCCCTACAGATGTCAAGAGAAATACAAAAGTGACTACAGGGCTCATGAACCCTCTGAACGTGATGTGGATTTTTGGACATGTGGGCCAGATTTTCAAAGAAATTCAGTTTCAGTGTTTTCTTTCTTTTTGATTTGTCACATCATGGCTGTTTTATACTGCACATAGACATTTGTGAGTCCTATGTCTTGTAGCCATGCCCCATAGGGATGCAGGACTTATATACTGCAGTTGAAAATGATCCCACAGTGAGTAAAAAGGTGACAGGAGCAGTGTTTGGGGTTCTCTCCCATACTCCCACAGCTATAGGGGGACAAATATATTACCTCAAAGTGTGAACCAATATGTCTCCGGATGCTTCAGATCCATTAGTTTCTAATACAGTGGGGAATCTGTGAAACGCTACATGTTTGTCATTTGTAGGATGTGCAGTGTGGTACCCAACAGCAGCACATAGCCGAGCTGGACTTCCCACTTTGACTGTGACGTAAGACCAAGATGGCCACCGTGGGAATGAGCGCTCACGTGGTGCTAACCGCAGCCTAGACTGTCTGTGGCGTAACCTGAGGCTCAGCCAGTGTTACAGCCAGACGCTAATGCTAACGTAGCCGCTCACCTCCGCTGTAATGTATATGTTAGCCAGGTTGGTTTACCTGGATACCATGTAGTGTGTGCGTGTGCGTGTGTGTGTGTGTGTGTGTGTGTGTGTGTGTGTGTGTGTGTGTGTGTGTAACGCTATAACCCAGGTCACAGCCATGATGTAACAGACTGGTGGGGTGTTAGACTGAGAGAGAGAGAGAGAGAGAGACAGAGAGGGAAATAGAGGGGGAGAGGGAGACAGCTTTAACGTCTCCTCACCTTCACCTCCTCACCTTCACCTCCTCACCTTCACCTCCTCTTCATGACTGAGGTGGATTTAATAGGTGAAGTCAATCAGGAGTCACCTGGTCAGTCAGGCTGTTTCATGGAAAGAGATGTTTTGTCCACTCATTGTACGTGTGTTAGTATGTTTGCAGACCTCTGAGTGTGTGTGTGTGTGTGTGTGTGTGTGTGTGTGTGTGTGTGTGTGTGTGTGTGTGTGTGTGTGTGTGTGTGTGTGTGTGTGTGTGTGTGTGGTTTTGTTCCATGGATATTTAATGTATGTGATGAATAATGCAGGCAGGGTGCCAGTTACACCGGCGTCACGTTGAGGTCGGTACGCCGAGGTGTAAACTCAGGTAGGAACCACTTTTCTGATGACCTAAAATCACCGATCTGATATTGATTTCAAACTCGTTCTTACAAACTAGTTTCATCCTCACAGAGTTTCCTCTCACATTCCAGCTTGGCATGAAAACACACCGTCGCTGGTTTACGTCACCGATCACAGCGGTTGCATAAAAGACCAGCGGGAATAATAGTGAGACTGTCGTACACTTTGCTGTTAGGGAGCCAACAACAATATGAGAATGTCCTGTTGGCTGCTGGCTGATAAAATAGAAAGAGACGGAATCAGGAACTTTCAATTTTTATAAAATCAGGAAACAAATGGATCCAATCTGGTGGTTTTAGGAGAAACATTTC
>JAXDDX010000176.1:150000-160000 GCA_034670405.1 Hoplostethus atlanticus
CTGTTCGATTCGGTCGCAGTGAAGTTTGACCTGTTTTGAGGCAAATAAATTAAAGTACTCAACCTCAACCGTCAAGTCTCCTGCTCAAAAGCGTCCTCCATATTGCTTGAGCTGTACTGGTTCATTTTTGATGTTTCATGGTTCGCCTGCGCTCGTGTCGAAGGGGACGTGGAAAAATGGGATTGGGTTATTGGACCGGAGTTAGGAGTACCCTGACAAGAACACACATGAGAGAACAGACATGGAGATACAAACGTAATACAACGACTGCATTTGAGACACAGCATGATGTCAAAAAACACACGGCCGTCTTTCTTCTCTTGAAAAGCTGAACCGTTCTCTCCTAGCGTCTGGGAGTCGGGCGTTAGCGGTGAAGCATCCGGTCGAGCTCTGCAGGACTTCACAAGCTACGTGTTTGTTGGTGTTTTTTATTTTACAGCACGGTGTTTTTCGAAACAGCTTCACAAACGTTGGTTGTTATTTTTAGTCGTAGTATTGAATCTGTTGTGGCTGCTGGGTTCATCACAACCTCCCGTCTCGTCTCTGATTCAGGCACACACACCCAAACACATCGCCCCTGTGCCCCAGAGTCTTACTATTTACATACTTTGTGCAGTGTGTGTGTGTGTATGTGTGTGTCACTGTGTGTGTGTGTGTGTGTGTGTGTGTGTGTGTGTGTGTGAGAGAGAGGGAGTTTATTTATAGCCTCCTCTGTCAGTGGAGCTGACATTGATCAGGGTGGAGACGAGGGGCTCTCTCTCTCTCTCTCTCTCTCTCTCTCTCTCTCTCTCTCTCTCTCTCTCTGTGTTGCGTTCACAGGCACAGCTGACTGCTACCAACCCGGAAACTGCAGACACAAAATGGAGCCGTCTTGTGCTTTTTCGACTCATTTGCACATGTTGGTTACACACATTGACCATTACTGACCTAAAAAATAAATCTCAGTTCTTATTTTAGTTTGTCCTCACGTGTCACGTTCAACCAAATCTGTCTCTGGGTAGAAAAAAATTATCTCGGCTTCCTTTTAAACGCATTTTTCCCAATGGTGTCGACCGTGCAGACACAAGACTGTTATGATAAAGTGATGATTTTGATACATAACACCGATGTGCTTCTACAATTTGACATTACATCTCAGCCGTTTAGCAGGTGCTCTTACCCAGAGTGACTTGCAGTGAGTCAACGGCGGCGGGGATGACAGTGAGAGTGTGTGTGGGTGCTGGACTGAGCCATAGGGTCCCGCGGCCCGAGGCTTTTAATAGGCGAGGTAGGTTAGTCTGGAGCTGTTACACTCTGTAAATTGTGGTGAACTGCTGTGGCTCCGGCGTAGCGTATAGGCAGTGAAATAAGTACTCAACCTTCATCGGGTCTCCTGCTCAAAAGCGTTCCTTCGTGTTGCTTGAGCTGTACTTGTTCGGTGGTTCGCCTACGCTCGTGTCAAAGGGGGGCGCGGAAAAATGCATTGGACCTGGAGGTAGTTAGGCGTACCCGGACAGTACACGTAAGACCGGGGGCAGTACAGGGTTGAGTACACAATAGGGGGGCCCAGGTACACGGTGTACTTTTTGAATTTCCTCTTTGGCTGAGGAGATATCACCGGGGTCCGGTGGCGGCGAGGCGTTCGTGCTACCGATGGGGGGTTATTTTAGTTAGGACAGTTTTATCTTGTTGTTTTTTTTATTACTGAATTTGTGACAATAAAGGCATTTGAGAATTCAAATTCTCTCCATCTCTCTCTCTCTCTCTCTCTCTCTCTCTCTCTCTCTCTCTCCCCCCAGTGTGTTGTTTCGTGGTTCACAAGCGTTGCCATGAGTTCGTCACTTTCTGCTGTCCAGGTGCTGATAAGGGGCCCGCATCAGATGTAAGTACAAAAATAACTGTGTGTGTGTGTGTGTGTGTGTGTGAGAGAGAGAGAGAGAGAGAGAGAGAGAGCGAGAGAGCGAGAGAGAGAGAGATTGCACCACAGACCATTTCCAGCTCCTGGCCACCTATCACCCTTCACCATCACTGTCATGGTTGAGCTCTCCCCCGCCATCTTTCTCTCCCCCCTCTCTTTTCCCTCCTTTTTACCATCCTTGAATGTCTCCAGAATAAAACGCTGTCAGTTGAAAGGCAGTAATGTTTATGGCGTCAGTAGTTCCTCTTCAACGGTCGGTCAACCGCTGAACAGCTGCACTGGAGTGACTGGGGGTTGAAGTGCCCTGCTGAACAACCTCCTCTGTCTGACCATCGAAGGCTCTTGTTGATTCCACCTGTTAAATCCATCAGTTACGACGAGCGATGCAGAAGCGTTGATTTAACTGAGTTGACGTTAATCTCCCCAGCAGAGTCAGGGGGTTTCTCCAACATGTGCTAGAAAGGTGTCAGAAATATCCAGGTGTCATATTGGCTTTGGGTGTACTGAGCCAGGTAAAGCAGCACCCTTCTTTCTCTGACTTGAATTATTGTTCCCTTCACCCTCCCATCTGCCCTCCCAAGGGTCCTAAAGTAGCACCCTTCCTTCTCTGACTAGCGCCCTTCTTTCTCTGACTAGCACCCTCTCATCTCCCCTACCAAGGGTCCTAAAGTAGCACCCTTCTTTCTCTGAAATGCCCAATTTGTTTCCTTCTCCCTCTCATTCACCCTACCAAGGGTCCTAAAGCAGCACCCTTGTTTCTCTGACGAGCACCCTTCTTTCTCTGACTAATACATTTTAAGTGCACGCTTTCTCCTCCCATTCACCCTTGGTAGGGTGCTAAAACAGCACCCTTCTCTCTCTGACAAGCCCAATTTGAGTGTTCCCTTTCTCCCTCTCGTTCGCCCTCCCAAGGGTCCTAAAGCAGCACCCTTCTCTCTCTGACAAGACCCCCTTGAAGGCACCCTTCACCTTTCCATCTGCCCTCCCGAAGGTCCTGAAGTTGCAGACGTCTCTCTCCGACAAGCCGAATGTGTATATTCCCGCTTTGCCTCTCACCCACTCTCCCAAGGATCCTAAAGCAGCACCCTTCTTTCTCTGAAATGCCCAATTTGTTTCCTTCTCCCTCTCATTCACCCTACTGAGGGTCCTAAAGCAGCACCCTTCTCTCTCTGACTAGCACCCTTCTTTCTTTGACTAACACATTTTAAGTGCACGCTTTCTCCTCTCATTCACCCTACCAAGGGACCTAAAACAGCACCCTTCTTTCTCTGACTAGTACTTCAGAAATGTTCCCTAGCACCCTCTCATCTCCCCTTACAAGGGTGGTCCTAAAGCAGCACCCTTCTTTCTTTGACTAACACATTTTAAGTGCACCCTTCTTCCCTCTCGTTCACCCTACCGAGGGTCCTAAAGCAGCACCCTTCTCTCTCTGACTAGCCCAATTTGAATGTTTCCTTCTCCCTCTCGTTCACCCTCCCAAGGGTCCTAAAGTAGCACCCTTCTTTCTTTGACTAAATCCTTTTACGTGCACCCTTTCTCCCTCTCGTTCACCCTACCGAGGGTCCTAAAGCAGCACCCTTCTCTCTCTGACAAGACCCCCTTTGAATGAACCCTTCCCCTTCCATCTACCCTCCCGAAGGTCCTGAAGTTGCAGACGTCTCTCTATATATTCCCGCCTCGCCTCTCACCCACTCTCCCAAGGGTCCTAAAGCAGCACCCTTCTCTCTGACTAGGCCTCTTTGAATGCACCCTTGTTCCTCTCCTCCTCCCTCCCGGGGGGGGGTCTTAAGGTAGTGCATTTCATTAGCTAGTTCCCCTCACCTTCTCGTCTGCCCTCCCGTGTAAAAGCAGCACCATTAGTCCTCCCAGCGGTACGTAATCTCCTCCACCCTCTCGAGGAGCTGGAAGTGGAAGTGGCGCCCTTCTTTCTTTAATTTGTACTCTTAAAATGCAAACTTCACCCTCTCGTCTGCCCTCCCGAGGGGCCCAAAGTAGTTCCCTTCTCTCTCTGAATAGCGCTCTTAGAATACAAACGTCGCCCCTCTAATACACCCAAGGGTCCTCAGGTCCCTCTGGAGTGCCCTTCAGCCTGACGAGAACACTCAGCCGAGGAAACGCTGGCGCTCGCTACCTCGTTACCTCGCTACCTCGTTACCTCGCTACCTGGAGGTTTCGCTGTGTAACTGTGAAAGTCTCCTGCTAGATTTCCTCCCTCTCGCCTCGTTCTGCCTCCATCTGCCACCTCCTTCCTCTCCTTCTGCCTCACCCTCCCGCCTCATCCTCCCTTTTCCAAATGCTATTTGAGTAGTAGCACATGTAAGGCCACAAATAGCTTTCTTTGATAGTTCCTGTTATAGACGAGGCTGAAATAAGCAGGGCTGGAAACTCCAAATACTCTTTTCTTTTCCTTCACTCCGTCATATCCTCTTTTATATCTTCACATCTGGTCTGAAATATTTTAAATAGTTGAATGAAAGGAAATTATTTAAGAAAGTATTGAAATGTCTTTAAAGCAGTTATTAGTTATTAGTTATTAGAGGTTTCATAGGATTACTGCTACTACACTATTGGACTTCATGTCCCTTAACAATTATTTTCCTGTTTTCCTTTTTCTTTTACTGTTCATTTATATCATAAACCGTGTTTTATTTTCTGACCTTGTATTCAACATGTTCATCTGAACTTCCGTCCGCTGTGTTCCAGCAGGAATACGTTGGTTTGGTTTTTTCTTTATTTCTGTTTTAAATTGGTCTTGAATTCAGATGGACAGACGTCTTTCTGAAACCTGCAGACGCCTAGTTTCAATTCTCTATTTAAAACTCCCCCTCCCTCCCCCTCTCTCCCCCTCTCTCCGTCTCTTTCTCTCCCCTCCCATCCTTTCTTCAATTGCATGGTCAAATGCCATCTCTAGCTCCCTCCCTCCGTCTCCTCCTCCCTCCTCCCTCTCCTTCTCTATTTCCTTTTTTCTCTATGCTGTATATGTAAACACAATCTCCTCTCTCCCTCCTCCTTACTCTCCCTCCCTCCCTCCCCCATCCCTCCCTCTCTCCCCCATCCCTCCCTCTGTCTCTCTCTCTCTGTACATCCTCTATTTAAATGCCACTCCACCCCGGGGGCCCCTGCTCGTAATTACGGGGCCCCACTGTGTCACTTCCTTAATGAGGTCATGACCTTACGACCCCGGTCCCTGCACAGTGGGGATGCAGGGACAGAGAGACAGGTGATGGAGGGATGGTGGGAGAAAGACAGGTAGCCCTCTCCTGGATGAGGGAGGGATGGAGGGAGAAAGACAGGTAGCTCTCTCCTGGATGATGGAGGGAGAGAGACAGGTATCTCTCTCCTGGATGATGGAGGATGGAGGGAGAGAGACAGGTATCCCTCTCCTGGATGATGGAGGGAGAGAGACAGGTATCTCTCTCCTGGATGATGGAGGATGGAGGGAGAGAGACAGGTATCTCTCTCCTGGATGATGGAGGATGGAGGGAGAGAGACAGGTATCCCTCTCCTGGATGAGGGAGGGAGTAAGACAGGTATCCCTCTCCTAGATGAGGGAGGGAGTAAGACAGGTATCCCTCTCCTGGATGATGGAGGGAGAGAGACAGGTATCCCTCTCCTGGATGAGGGAGGGAGTAAAACAGGTATCCCTCTCCTGGATGATGGAGGGAGAGAGACAGGTATCCCTCTCCTGGATGATGGAGGGAGTAAGACAGGTATCCCTCTCCTGGATGAGGGAGGGAGTAAGACAGGTATCCCTCTCCTGGATGAGGGAGGGAGTAAGACAGGTATCCCTCTCCTGGATGATGGAGGGAGAGAGACAGGTATCCCTCTCCTGGATGAGGGAGGGAGTAAGACAGGTATCCCTCTCCTGGATGATGGAGGGAGAGAGACAGGTATCCCTCTCCTGGATGATGGAGGGAGTAAGACAGGTATCCCTCTCCTGGATGAGGGAGGGAGTAAGACAGGTATCCCTCTCCTGGATGAGGGAGGGAGTAAGACAGGTATCCCTCTCCTGGATGAGGGAGGTTTGGTTTGATCACAGCGGTCACCAGTTAGTCAATGACAACAGTGAATGGTAACTCTCGTCCTGTCAGATTCAGCTCCGTAGTAATCAGATTACTGTAATCAGATTCAGATTCAGATTTCTAATCTGTTCTGGGAGAAAATGAAAACATGCTTCCTCAAGGTTAGATCTCCTCCAGAGAGAGAGACGAGTCTTTCTCCATCTCCTTCTAAGATAACGGCTGCTGAGGGAGACTGTTTGATCCAGTCTGTCTTACAGAGATCTAGATGGGTTATAGGGGATCAGTTGAGGGCCGACGGTCCGATGATGTGGCAGCCAAATATTTGAGATCCGTAATTTTATGTGAAAAGCTTCTCGGAGCCAAAAGCGAGTCAGTCCTGCAGCAGGGATGACGTCGGGTAGAATAAAGTAGAATACCCTCACGTCTCTGCCAGGGTCCTTGAAGCTGAGCAACTCATCACGTACAACAACCAGCAAACTGGAGACGAGAGAGAGAGACAGGTTTATGGTATATCATCAGTCTCTCTCCTGTCATCACCCCACCACTGTCTACCAACCCCCCCACCACACACACACACACACACACACACCCCCCTGTCAGCTATGTATGTTTAAAAGAAGAAGTCAATTATAGATCTGGGTTAATAGAGTGGGTTCCCGGTGGGAGAGGTCCAGGGACGAGATCCTTTAATGAAACCTACATTTCAGGCCTGCAGTCCGCTAATGGTATAGAACTGTGTGTGTGTGTGTGTGTGTGTGTGTGTGTGTGTGTGTGTGTGACAGATATACCAAGAGACATATAAGAGAGACAGAGTGAGACGCTTTAGGAAAATGATCTAGTTGCAACGCGGCATCAGCAGCGTGTGATATGAGCCGGGAGGTGGGCGTACATATGGATATGGAAAGACATGGTGAGATGTGTGTGTGTGTGTACAGTGTGTGTATGTGTGTGTACAGTGTGTGTGAGTGTGTGTGTGTGTGAGAGAGAGAGTGTATTATTACCAGGATCTCTGTGAGGACAAGATTACATGTAATCTATTGGAACAACAAAGCTTTTCTAAATGTCTTGCTGTTTTTTCTCTCTCTCTCTCTTTTTTGTCTCTCTAAGCTTGTTTCTTTATTTTCTTTATTCTTGTTTCTTTATTTTCTTTATTCTATTTCTTCTCTTTCTTTCCCCTGTTTGTTTAACACACTTCCTCCCTCCCTCATTTCTCTGTTTCTCCCTGTTTTTTTCTTATTATATTTTTCTATTTTTCTGTCTGGCCAATTCGGACACCTTACCCTGCATGTGTGTGTGTGTTGTGTTCGGCGGCCACTTCCCCCCTTGCGTGTGTTGTGTGTGTTGGTGCGTGTGTGCACCCCGAGTTGCAAATAAAGTAATCTTCTTCATCTTCTATCTTCTTCTTCCTGTCTCTCTCTCTCTCTCTCTCTCTCTCTCTCTCTCTCTCTCTCTCTCTCTCTCTCTCTCTGTCGTTTCTGTGTGTCACGGATCGTCTTGTTAACCCAGGGAAGGGAAGAAGCTGCGTTCTGATTGGCCGTTGTCTCACCGTAACCCGCGGCAACTCACATACCTCCTGAATCTGATCGGATATTCTCTCTAACCCCCCCCACCCCCCCCATCCCCCCAGCACACCCACGCAACACCAATCAACATGCTCTCTGTCACACACACACACACACACACACACACACACACACACATACATGCACAGTGTCAAACCAAGTCTAACATCAAAGCACTTATGGAAACAAATAGGCACTCATATCAGTCAGTTATGGAGATGCACACAAACAAACAAACACACACACACACACACACACACACACACACACACACACACAATCAAGGGCTTGGAGATGTTTTTTTCTACCTGCTATCAATACCATCGATGTTTTACTGCAGTTCATCACTGAAACCTGAAAGTTTGATGGTTTGATGGTTTGATGGTCGGTTGGAAGGGAACTGAAACAGGGTGACAATGACCTTTGACCCCATTATTGTTAAAACATTATGATTCCTTGTGCAACGAAAAAGTTCCAATACGTTTCAGCCAATGAGAACCACAGTTTTGGTTCATATATGGACGCTCCAAATGACCTCTGACCCTCTGAAACCAACCAGACTGATTTTTTATTGTATTATTGAAACCTATTCCGTTAACGTTCGTATCAAAATGATAAAAATAGAATAGTTCAAATTCTATTTTCCGTCGGCTAACGCAAGAAGGAAACACCAAGAGGAAATGGATGCTGCGACCAATAGTTGAGGTCTGAGATCCATCGGAGCACCAGAAGAAGAAGAGAGTCTCCTTGGGAACTGCAGGGTCGTTTTTCACTTGGTCCACTGAAAGAGTTTGGTTTGTTTCCTTCCCTCCCTCCTTCCCTCCTTCCCTCCCTCGCTCCATCGCTCTTTCATTTTCCACCGCTCTCACCGATGCCGTCACTCCTCCCTTTTCCCCGAATAAATGCATTCGGTACATTTCCCAATTAGCGAGCGGTCCTATAAATAGCGTCGGGCTCGTAAACATCCGATCCCGGTGGGACAATTAGCAGCCGGAGTTCATAAACACTCGACGGTCTCGCGTTTGTTTTATACACCAGACAAGAGTCATCATCACACAGCGCTTCTTGTTCTCTCCCCTGAAGGGACGGTGAACAGCCAGTTACTGAACTAGGATGGAGAGAAGATTTAAAATAGTGTCAATAGAAACTGTCTGTTCGCTCCATTCAAGCTCTTTGCTGTCTCACCAACTGTTGGCAGATCAGCTGTTACATCGACTTTCTGTTGTGAGATAAGAGGAACGGTAGATAGATAGATAGATAGATAGATAGATAGATAGATAGATAGATAGATAGATAGATAGATAGATAGATAGATAGATAGATAGATGGATGGATGGATGGATGGATGGATGGATGGATGGATGGATAGATGGATGGATAGATGGATGGATGGATATTATGTGATGTCTACCGCTGTCAAAACGTCAGGTTGGTCAGCAGGAAGAGAAGATCTGCAGGAAAATCAATGAAAATAAAATCATTTTTCTGTCACTGTTTCTGAGGCCGGGCCTACTGCCTGCCTGTCTGCCTGTCACAAGGCATCAGGATTGACATGACAGGACGTGTGTGTGTGTGTGTGTGTGTGTGTGTGTGTGTGTAAGGGTGTGACTGATGTTGATAGGCAGGGAAAACAACAGAGTAGCAGAGTGAGAGTGAGAGTGAGAGGAGTAAACCCAACATCCAAACCAGCGTTGTGTAGCAGAAGTGGCTGATGGGTAATTACTGTGATTCTAAATGTGCAGTAACACGTACCGGACTCATTCATGTGTTGTCAGTGTGTGTGGTGCCAGTGGGTGTTGATGGGTAACTATATGGTACCTGTCTCCTTGTGTTTCTATCAGGGGTTTAATGTCACTTACATGTCATTTGCCAGAACAAGGTTATCGCCCCTACTGTAGTATCAACCATGGTCAGAAATGAACGGGGGCTTGGGGAAAAAATGCCCTAGAAAGTTCATAAAATAGCTGTGAAATAAAAAGAATGTGTGGCAATAAAGAGGAGAACCTTTTTTACCTGTTTGTATTTTTTGGTTGAGTCAAATATTCGATCAGATCAGATTTTTGGTGAGGAAACGATCGAGCGTGCAGCCTGAAGCTGTAGAAACTGTTGGCACCAGGCAGCCAGCAGTAGAAGAAGAAACCAACCCCACACAATCCCCTGCGTCAACAAGACATAAAACTACTAGTACTGTAAAAACTCTCGACCGTCGAGGTGTGGGAAACTGCTGCTGAAAAATACCCATAATGCCCCTGAAACCCTAAAACAGTTACGCAATTTTGTGCAAAGTCATATCAGCAGTGAAGGCTCATGTATTTGGGATGAAAAAGTTTAGGATCAAGCAGAAACATATACAAGGACAGTGATCATTCAGAACAATTGATAATTGTTAATGTTTTATCCGTCTTTTATTTTCTTGAGAGTATTTACAAGCGAAGAGCAACGCAGCGTCGTTGCAGCGTTGACTCGTTTCACCTCCACCCCATGCTCAGTCCCACTTTGGGCTATTGTGATAAAAGCGC
>JAXDDX010000176.1:165000-167500 GCA_034670405.1 Hoplostethus atlanticus
CCCTGTGGTTGCACTGGGCAGCTCCCAGTAACTGAACGAGTCCATATCGTCATCCTGTTCCCTGCAGTTGCTCGGAGAAAAATGTGACCTTTTTCTTGCTTTTCCATTTCCTCGTCTCATTTCAAGTCAACCCTGACCTCCCTCTAAGGCCAGGGAGAACTTAGGAGAGGAACAGAGTTAGGGTCAGGGTATTGAGCCCAGTTCTTTTGCATCCTCACATGATAACATTAATAATATGTTTTGAGCCAAAGTAAGTAAAGTTATACTGTATATGAATAGATCTACGTAGGGGTGACCCATCCCGCTTTTATTTAAGAAAGATCATAGAAAACAATCTCTCTACCGCCTTGTTGAAGTCCAGGTTCCCTGCAGTGCCTTGTCACACCTCAGGGTGGCAGTAGAGGTTGACATTATGTTTGCTTTCCCTCGTCTCCCTAACCAAAAACAAACGTGTTGACTCTTTTTACATAGAATTGAATAAAATATTGTTTTCAGATTCAGAGTCCATTCTAAATCAAATGGAATAACAACTGGTTTCCTCTTGTGCTGAAGGAGTTCATACAAACGCCTCAGCCAGAATAGAGGAACCTAGCTTCACACCGTCCAACCAAAATTTGAAAGACTTGTTATCTAGTGCACATAGACAGTTAATCCCACCAAAGTCTGACTGCTTCTCAGTGCGGCTGGGTGGATAATCCAGGAACAGCCTACATAAATCTGCTCCTACTTCAGCCACGCTATCCTGACCCAAAACTATGTGATGCTTCATAGATACTGAAGACAAATGCAAGAACACCCACTTCTCCTTCTTCTTCTTCCTCTTCTTCTTCTTCTCCTCCTTTTCCTCCTTCTTCTTCTTCTTCTTCTCCTTCTTCTCCTCCTTCTTCTTCTTCTCCTCCTCCTTTTCCTTCTTCTTCTTCTTCTTCTTCTCCTTTTCCTTCTTCTTCTCCTCCTCCTTTTCCTTCTTCTTCTTCTTCTCCTCATTTTCCTTCTTCTTCTTCTCCTCCTTTTCCTTCTTCTTCTTCTTCTTCTTCTTCTTCTTCTTCTTCTCCTTCTCCTTCTTCTTCTTCTTCTTCTTGCTTGAAACCATGCATGTTCCTAGGCCTACTGGCCATTTGAAGTCTTGGGAGTTTCCCCAGTGGGACAGCTGATCTTTGGGGCGCCAGTGAGCCAAGTAAGATAGAAAATGATAGAAAATGGGTTTTTTTAATCCCTGGCTGTTTGGTTTGTGCAATCCAGCGGCTGGATGGCGCCATAGAGAGGGAGGGGGGGGGTGGGAGGGGGAGGGTCATAAGAGCATCACTGGTCCATCTTCCAGTCTATCTCTCATATGCTGAGCTGAGTTGTGTATGAATCACGACAGATCCTTTTAACAAATCAACCCTGAAGAACTGAAAACAGCAGGTAGTGCATGTGAAGGTCTCCTCCACGCCTCGTCCCGGGTGCAGTCGGGGTTTCCATCCCTCGCTCTGCGGTTCCCACGCTCCTCGACCAATCAGCAGCTGGGATTTACGCTTTCAGGCGGAGGGTAACGATAAGAGAGTGGACTGTTATCACACACAGACTGGGACCGCAGCAAAGACGTCTAATTAAACTTCACAAGTGCTACAGAATAGAATAGAATAGAATAGAATAGAATAGAATAGAATAGTGGGAACTGTCTGATAACTAACTATTTCTTTGCAGGAGGAAAGTAGTCGTACAACATTACTGGTATTTTTGGTAAATAGCAGAACAATTATACTCAATACACTCAGCTCTACTCTGTTTCTATTCTCTACTCCAACCCTGATACTACTACATTACAGGCATTTAGCAGACGCTTTTATCCAAAGCGACTTACAATAAGTGCATTCAACATAGGTAGGCAAGAAAACTACTAGTCACCAGAAATCGTAAGTGCATTTCCTTCCTAAACAAGCAACTAAGAGCAGAACTAGTGTTAAGGTAAGAGTGCAATAAGTTAGCAACCTACTTTTCTTAAACAAATGAGACAAATAGGAAAATCAAATGAGCAAGAGCTAAGACAAATAAGTGTATCAAATAAACAAGAGCCAATAAACAAGAGCTCAGACAAATAATTGACGACAAATAAACAAGTGCTAAGAGGAAGGGTCAGGGTAGTGTTTCCTGAAGAGGTGGGTTTTCAGCCTTGCGGCGAAAGATGGGCAGCGACTCTGCTGTCCTGACATCAGTGGGGAGTTCATTCCACCACTGCGGGGCCAGGACAGAGAAGAGCCGTGACCGTGTAGATCGGCCGCAGGGCCCTCTGAGCGACGGGGCAACCAGTCGCCTCGAGGTGACTACCTACTACTACCTACTCCTCTTGTGTATTGACACTCTCAGTGTCTGGGAAGAGCGGGGAAACAGAAAGCATTAACAATATTGTCATAGCCGGTCAGAATTCGATTTACAACAACTTGCACACAAAAATTGAGAGTGACATCGGAAAATTTGCACCATTTTTCGCCGGCTGTGATTTATAGTCTCCTCTTTTTTT
>JAXDDX010000176.1:172500-190000 GCA_034670405.1 Hoplostethus atlanticus
CCGCTCTATATTATGACCACAAATGCGTTTCTCGTGGGTTTGAAAGTTAAAAAGCCTTCAATCGGAGAGGGCTGAGATATTAGAAAGCACCTAGGTGTGTCTAGGTGTGGCCTTCATGGTGTTGACTGTCCTTATCGTTTCCTTCCAGCCATCTGAAGGAGTATGACAAGGACCGCCGCCTGTCGGTGGAGGTGTGGGACTGGGACCTGACCAGCCGCAACGACTTCATGGGATCGCTGTCCTTCGGCATCTCGGAGCTCCAGAAGCAAGGAGTGGATGGATGGTGAGATGGAGGGAGGGATGGAGGGAGGGATGGAGGGAGGGATGGAGGGATAGGATGGGATGAGGGAAGAGAAACAGTTGAGGTGGAGGAGGAGGGAGCGGCGGAGAGCGGGGGGAGTAGAGGTGACCTTGTTCATTACCGCACTGTTGGAGAAATACTTTAGTTTGAGCTCCTCTTTTTATTCTGGTGGTACTCGGTGCCAAAGCGTCTCTACCCCCCTCTCTTTATCTCTGCTTCTTTATCTCTCTATCTCCCTCTCTCTCTCTCCGTCTCACTCTCTCTCGACATCTCTCTACCTTCCTCTCTCTCCCTCTCTTTTCGCTGACACCACCCTGTCAGGTTTTTTTAATGAGATGCCAGCGTTTGAGGTGGAGTGGGAGAGATGCCATTAAAGCCCTGATATTCAGAGAGAGAGAGAGAGAGTGTGTGTGTGTGTGTGTGTGTGTGTGTGTGTGTGCACTTTCCTCTGCTCCATCTGTGTGTGCCTCCAAAGCCTCGCGCCTCCTGGCACCACTAGTGCTCAGCCAGACTACACAGAGAAACAGGAAGAGAGAGAGAGAGAGAGAGAGAGAGAGAGAGAGAGAGAGAGAGAGAGACAGTATGAGAGATAGTAAATAGTGAGAGAGAGACAGAAGGAGACAACATATGCAAGATGGAGAGAAAGGGAGAGCGACGTCCGGAGACAGAGAGAGAGAGAATAACAGATCTGATCTCTTCTTGGTCTAAACAGGTGAAACCAGATTCTTATTATTCTTATTAATAATAATAATAATAATAATAATACAATAATAATAATAATAGTTTAATAATGGCAGCAGCTTTCTGTTTGGACAGCCATGAGAATAAAGGCCCGTCTACACTGGTGTTACCAACGTGGCCTGCATGCTGGGATGGGTTGAACTAATCTTTCATCTTATATATCATCTTATATATTACATATATGGTGATATTTGTGATTATCTTTTATTTTTTCCACCTTTTTCATAATGCACAAATCTCTGTATGTTAGAGTCATTTCTGCTGCACATCCTGTTAAAAGACTACACCAACGTTTTTGGGAAATGGGCCGGGAGAAAACACCAACATCCACTAACATGTCAATCTTCTTCCTTTAGTTAGACTGAAACATCTGGTTGGTGTCTGTAGTCAAGTCCTCTTTTGTTGTTGTTGTAACAGCAGCATCCACAGAAAATACAAATACTACAAAGCCTAAAGGTCATGACCCAAAGAGACCCCCAGGACACTGATCACTCTGCTAGCGTATTGGACTGGTGCTGGTCCTGACTATGCATCGATCCTAAAACACATACTGTACATGGCAGAAGGTGAAAACACTCCAGAGCGGTCTGGTCGGGTCATGATGTGTTTCTAGTGATTTCTTTAGAATCACCAGAAGAAGAAGTGTGTAGTTAGCAGGAGCAGCGCTAGCCGCCGTGGAGCTGGGAGGTTGGAGTCGACTCGTCAGATTACTGTGAAGGACAAAGAACTACTGAGTGATGATTCATCAGGTCAGTCACAGGAAGTTATTATGAACTGGTTAAACTGACGATACTGTCTGTCTGTCTGTCTGTCTGTCTGTCTGTCTGTCTGTCATTCTCTCTTTCTCTCTGTCTCTCACTCTCTCTGTCTGTCTCTCTCTCTCTGTCTGTCTCTCTCTCTGTCTGTCTCTCTCTCTCTGTCTGTCTCTCTCTCTGTCTGTCTGTCTCTCTGTCTGTCTCTCTCTCTGTCTGTCTCTCTCTCTGTCTGTCTCTCTCTGTCTGTCTGTCTCTCTGTCTGTCTGTCTCTCTCTCCAGGTTTAAGCTGCTCTCCCAGGAGGAGGGGGAGTACTTTAATGTTCCTGTTCCTCCCGAGGGGGAGGAGGGCAACGAGGAGCTACGACAGAAGTTTGAGGTATCTGTGTGTGTGTGTGTGTGTGTGTGTGTGTGTGTGATTAGATGATACACACTGGGTCCGACACATATGTGTGTGTTTGTATGTACATGTATGCATGTGTTAATATTTGTGTGGGAGTATGTGTTTGTGTACTGTAAGTGTGTGTGTGTGTGTGTGTGTGTGTGTGTGTGTGTGTGTGACTGTCTCTCTGGGAGAGCTGTTAGCAGTTGGCAGGCAGACTTACCATCCGGTCTGGCACGCTGCAGGTCCAGACGTGTGAGTGTGTGTGTGTGTGTGCGGCTGACCGGTAGGCCCACTCATTAACACATTTGGCAGAGGGGAGGATAACCTCGCTCTGTGCTTCTCCTCATTTCCTTTTTTCCTCCTCTCCTCCTTCTGTCTCTCGGTAGCCTCACATGACTCCGGACCGCCAAACATCACAGACGCTCGTTATCAAATGTATTGATCACAGCGTTGAGTAGCGGTTGAGGTCGGGGGGCAGTCGAGCTTTTGTTTCCACGTCTGTCCCAGTTCGGGCTTCCAGGACGGGCTTCATCCTTGTTTCTCATCATGATGAAAGCTTCGGTCCAAAACGTTGAGCTTGTACTTTTGCCTCTGAGAAGAAGTGATGAGGAGAAGGAGGTCACAGTGTTGTTGAGGTGGTACAGTCCTGTTTCTGTCAGCTGAGGAATGTACCAAAAACCAGGGTGTTTGGTTTAGACTGCTGGAGCCAATCAGCTAGGATTTGAAACCACATCAGCGTCATCACATGTAGCATCTTTACCCAGATCAGTTTTAGACTTGATCTTCCATGTACAGACAGAAACGGGGAAACATGTTGAGGCTGCAAAGTCAAAAGAAAGAGGCGAACAGAGACGGACGCAACTTGTGAACTGAGGCAAAGAGGCGTTTGAATTTCAGGTGACAAATTCGTCTGATGCACTAGAGTGATAGCCAATCAGTTTCACGCAGGACTCCGCCCAGGTCCCGCCCCCCCTCCCTCCCCTAGTATTTACAGCAGGAAAACTGTCGTGACCAGTAACACTGAACAACGACGTCCGCGTGAAAACTTCATAAAAGTTAGATTTCCTGAAGAAGACGTTGGTCGTCCTGGCTGGCACAGATTGAACGGCAAGCATGACAGAATAAAAGTTACACTCAAAACCTCTATGTAGTGGTTTTGGTCTTCAGGTTTGATGAGACTCATCAAACCTCAAGACCAAAACCACTACATAGAGGTTTTGAGTTTCCTGGTGTCAAAACTCCTCCATTCCTGTCTGAACGTATTTAAGCTAGGTTTGGCCCCGAGCGTCTTCTACACCCTCTGAACTCAAGCTCAACCAGGAAGTACCAGTAAGTCTTCGTCCCAACAACACTGAGCCACAACAGGTGGAGTTTTTAAAGTCCCACCCCCACCCACCCCAGCACCTCCTGTCTAAAGCACTAGCACCCTTGTGCTTCCATATCCTGGGTGATTTATTTTGTTTTTATGTGGAGCGCTTTGTAAACTGAGTGCGGTATAAATAAAGTTTATCATTATCATTATATAGTTATGAGTCTGGATGGAGGCTTTATGAAGAGGTATTACAGCCCCCCATCTGCCCCTCCTCCCTTTCTCTCTCTCTCTCTCTTTTCTTCCCCCTTTTCTCCTTCAGTTTATCTGTTTTTTCCTCTTTGACCTTCAGTGCCCCCCCCCCCCCCCCCCTCTCTCTCTCTCTCTCTCTCTCTCTCTGTCTGTTTCTCTCTATCTTCTTTTTCTTTCCCTCCATTTCCTCAAGGTCATGGTCCTCAGACGCTCACTGAGACACATTCCCTCAGGGCCAGCTATCACACTCACACACACACACACACACACACACACATGCACACACACACACACGCACACACACACACAAAATAGCATGCACACAACCCCTAGGGTGAAGCTATCAGAGAGATGTGTGAAAGCCAGACAGAGAGAGAGGATGGGAGAGTGTGGGTGGGGGGGCGAGGGAGGTAGAGAGAGAGAGAGAGAGAGAAAGAGAGAGAGAGAGAGAGAGAGAGAGAGAGAGATTGCACTTGTGTAACATGACCTGCATCCCTCCATTTCACCCTATCCAGAAATACTCACACTCTCTCACAGACACACACACACACACACACACACACACAAGTCACGGTAATAAATAATGCACGTGGCACATATGCACACACACACACACACACACACACACACAGAGGGGAGCAGTCATGCTCAAAGCGTTATTTGGAGGAAGTTAAGGAGCAGAAAGCTAATATCCTAAAACTGGTTATTCCCATTTACAGCAGAGACACAAAGCAGTTCTCTCTCTCTCTCTCTCTCTCTCTCTCTCTCCCTTTCTTACACACGTAGGGAGGAAGGGGGAGGCGTGTGTTTAATGCAGAGGCAGGTAGAGAGAGAGAGACACACACACAGAGAAATCAAGGGAGAAATGGAAGAAAGGTGGAGGAGGATGGAGGTAGAGAGATGAGAGAGAGAAAGACAAAGGGAGAGAGAAGAGACAAGAGAGAGAAGAGAGAGTTATAGACTGAGAGAGAGACAGAGAGAGAGAGAGAGAGAGAGAAACATTAATCTCTGAAGGCTCTGTCTGAGGAGGAGAGAGTTGCCTTCAGCATGCTCTGCTGCTCACAAATATCCCTACTGCTCCTCTGTGTGTGTGTGTGTGTGTGTGTGTGTGAGTGTGAGTGTGTGTGTGTGTGAGAGTGTGAGTGTGTGTGTGTGTGAGAGTGTGAGTGTGTGTGTCAGAACAGATGGAGACAGATAGAGCCTTTTATCCATTGAAGAGTCGAGAAGCGTACGGGTGGCATCGGTCACACACATAGCTGCAACGCCACACACACACACACACACACACACACACACACATAGATAACCATGTTGCACACAAATAAACACATGCACAGAAAAGTCACACACACACACACACACACACACACACACACACAACCACTTGGGGGAGCAGAGAAGGGGAACGCCAGAGGAGAAGCTACTGCAACCTGCACAGGAAGGAGAGCCTCGCCTGGTCGATCACATCAGATGAAGCTTTAATAATCCCTGTGAGGAAATCGGGTCGTCACAGCAGCAACGACAAATAAATAACAACACAAATAACACATGAAACACAGTTTGACAAACATACTGAAGGAACGCAGCGTGGTGTTGGGAGAGCAGCCCGTTGGTCAATGAGAGAATGATAGAAGGTGACTAGCATGTTCTCAAGAGTAAGACTGACCTTTTAGTAATAAAAACATAAAACAATATATGGCCTGGAGATAAAAATACATTAAATTAATAAAATACATTAAAAAGAAGTCTTATTAACTCAATACTGTTTATTTTTGGAACTATTTCAGGTGAGCAGCCGCGTATTAATCCGCCGCGCAGTGATTTTCAGCTGTACACAGTCTGCCCTTCACTTCCTATGGAAACAGGGAAAGTAGTCCCCGGTAGTTCAAACAGTATGTTGAGGTAGAGATGAACAACTTGAGCGAGAGGTAGAAATGAGTTACAGAGGGAGGAAGGAGATGGAGAAGTGGAGGAAGACATGAATGAGTGGAGAGGCAGAGACATAGGGAGGCCATATTGGTAAGGCTGAGGTAGAGATGAATGATCAGAGAGGGATGAAAGAGTGGGAGAGAGAGAGAGAGAGAGGGAGGGAGAGGGAGGTTGGGTGGGAGGCTGTGATGATAGTCATGAATGACTGGAGAGACATTTGTTCTGTAAACTGAGAACTGGTTTGTAAAGATGGAGCAGGACGAGAGGCTGCTGGAGGCTCAGCTCACACAAAAGGACATCAGAAATAAACCTCATCACCTTGTTGTCTGATTCTCCAGGTCGTCTCGTAAACATGTTGAACCAGGAACGCAAAACATTTTGATGTTCTCCTGCTTTTATATCAAAAAGTGTTTTAGTGGTTCCTTCATGGCGCAACACTAGACATAAATAAAGAAAGCTGTTGTAGGGAAGAATACCATCACAGTCCCTCCTCAGTCGCCGTGGTTACGCCCTGGTGAGCCTGACCTTTGAACCCTTCTGAGCGGTCCGTCCCCTTGATACTTCCTGCCACAACAACCAGAAATACATTGAATCACAGAATCAAGACACCGTGGAAACGCTGCTTCTGGTTCCTTGTGACTGTGGAAGTCGAGTCTCTGGACTGGCTTGGAAGATGTGGGTGAGGAAATCAATTCCCTCAACAACTGCTGTTGAGGTGCCCTTGAGCAAGGCACGTAACCCCCCCCCCCCAACTGCTCCAGTGTGTGAAAGTGTGAATGTGGCGTGAGTTTTTCCACTGGAAAAGTGTGATGAGTTGTTTACTTCCTCAACACATAACTCAACCGTCTCCATCAGGGGTGTCGAACCATGTGCCGCGAAGGGCCGAGCATCTGCAGGTTGTCATGGCAACTGGTTTGACACCACTGATCTACATCATCCCACAACCTGAAGTCCCTTTGGAAGTTGTCTAATCTTGATGATGTCACCCCTCCCCCTCCCTCTCCCCCCTCCCCCTTCCAGAGGGCTAAGATCGGTCCAAGCAAGAACATCGAAGGCTCGGCCAATGCCGCGTCCCGGTTCGACTCCAATGGCAACCAAGATCGCATGAAGCTCTCTGACTTCAACTTCCTAATGGTGCTAGGCAAAGGAAGCTTCGGCAAGGTGAGTGCAGTGTGTGTGTGTGTGTGTGTGTGCGTGTGCGTGTGCGTGTGTGTGTGTGTGTGTGTGTGTGTCTGGTTGAATGAGCATTAGAGCTCTCTCCTGACACACAAGGACACACTCACAGAGCTTAGAGAGAGGGAAGGCAGGATGGACTGAAGGAGGGAGAGAGAGAGATGAAGTGCAGGTAGGCTAGAGATGGGTGAAGAGAAAGAGACAGAGAGGATGATGTGACGAGTGGAGAGCGAGATGAAAGAGAGAGGGAGGGAGAGAGGAAGAGGGAGGGGTGGATTGAAGTAGAGGGGATGTGAGAACATGACAAGGTTGAGATGAATGAATTGAGAGAGAGGAATACAAGAATGTGACTGAATGGAGAGAGAGAGGGGGGGGAGGTGAGGAAGAGTGAATGGATAAAAGGAAGGAAAGGAGAAGAAAAAAGAGAGAAAGAGGAAGTGACAAAAAGAGAGAGAGAGAGACAGGTAAACAGAGGGAGAGACTTTTGTTGTTTTTTTCCACCGTAGGAGCCTGAAACCTTTTGGGTACTTTATTCAGCAGGAACCTTTTAGTTCCCCGAAGAGTTCCAGGATGCTGTTTGGTTTCAAACGTCATGTAGGTCTCTCTGCATCTCGCCATGTAGGTCTCTCTGCATCTCGTCATGTAGGTATCTCTGTATCTCGTCATGTAGGTCTCTCTGCATCTCGTCATGTAGGTCTCTCTGTATCTCGTCATGTAGGTCTCTCTGCATCTCGTCATGTAGGTCTCTCTGTATCTCGTCATGTAGGTCTCTCTGCATCTCGTCATGTAGGTATCTCTCTGTATCTTGTCATGTAGGTCTCTCTGTATCTCGTCATGTAGGTCTCTCTGCATCTCGTCATGTAGGTCTCTCTGTATCTCATCATGTAGGTCTCTATCTCGTCATGTAGGTCTCTCTGTATCTCATCATGTAGGTCTCTCTGTATCTCGTCATGTAGGTCTCTGCATCTCGTCATGTAGGTCTCTCTATCTTGTCACGTAGGTCTCTGCATATCGTCGTGTAGGTCTCTCTGTATCTCGTCATGTAGGTCTCTCTGTATCTCGTCATGTAGGTCTCTCTGCATCTCGTCATGTAGGTATCTGCATCTCGTCACGTAGGTCTCTCTGCATCTCGTCATGTAGGTCTCTCTCTGTATCGCGCCATGTAGGTCTCTCTGCATCTCGTCATGTAGGTATCTCTGTATCTCGTCATGTAGGTCTCTCTGCATCTCGTCATGTAGGTCTCTCTGCATCTTGTCATGTAGGTCTCTGTAACTCGTCATGTAGGTATCTCTCTGTATCTCGTCATGTAGGTCTCTCTGTATCTCGTCATGTAGGTCTCTCTGCATCTCATCATGTAGGTCTCTCTGTATCTCGTCATGTAGGTCTCTATCTCGTCATGTAGGTCTCTCTGTATCTCATCATGTAGGTCTCTCTGTATCTCGTCATGTAGGTCTCTGCATCTCGTCATGTAGGTCTCTCTATCTTGTCACGTAGGTCTCTGCATATCGTCGTGTAGGTCTCTCTGTATCTCGTCATGTAGGTCTCTCTGTATCTCGTCATGTAGGTCTCTCTGCATCTCGTCATGTAGGTATCTGCATCTCGTCATGTAGGTCTCTCTACATCTCGTCATGTAGGTCTCTCTACATCTCGTCATGTAGGTCTATCTCTGTATCGCGTCATGTAGGTCTCTCTGCATCTCGTCATGTAGGTCCCTCTGCATCTCGTCATGTAGGTCTCTCTGCATCTCGTCATGTAGGTCTCTCTGCATCTCGTCATGTAGGTCTCTGTATCTCGTCATGTAGGTCTCTCTGCATCTCGTCATGTAGGTCTCTCTGCATCTCGTCATGTAGGTCTCTCTGCATCTCGTCATGTAGGTCTCTCTGCATCTCGTCATGTAGGTCTCTCTGCATCTCATCATGTAGGTCTCTCTGCATCTGATAAAATACAGATCACTGCCTGAACCTCGTCGTCGGTCCATCGGTCCATTTTCCAAAACGATAAATACCCGAGCCGTGTCCGATGAGATGAGTAGCGGTGTTGAACGAGCACGGTGAAAATCGGACTTGCCGATTTTTGCGTAGCGTTGTTCAGCACTGCAACTCCGCCCCAATGGTTCCTGGTCCAGGAACTATCCAAGAGGAACCTTTTTCGGGGCTTGTTCCCTCGGTGGGAAAGGTTGAAGTTCCTGGAACTAAGTACCAATAGTGCAAAGTTCCTGGAGAGTTCCTGAGGTGGAAAAACGACTTTTGACTTTTGATGTTCTGTAATGAAACATCTTACCACAAAACTAAAATGAACTTTAATGTTATTGTCCGACATTGAGCCACGTACGCCATGTACACTAGTCCAGTTCAGGAAGAGAGAGAGAGGAAGAGAGAGAGAGGAAGAGAGAGAGGAAGACAGAGAGAAAGAGAAAAGAAGAGAGAGAGACAGAGAGAGGAAAACAGAGAGGAAGAGAGAGAGGAAGAGAGAGAGAGACAGAGAGAGAGACAGAGAGAGAGAGAGAGAAAGACAGAGAGAGAGAGACAGAGAGAGGAGGAGAGAGGAAGAGAGAGGAAGAAAGAGAGAGAGACAGAGAGAGAAAGACAGAGAGAGGAAGAGAGAGAGAGAGACAGAGAGAGAGAGAAAGACAGAGAGAGGAGGAGAGAGGAGAGAGGAGGAGAGAGGAAGACAGAGAGAGAGACAGAGAGAGGAGGAGAGAGGAAGAGAGAGAGACCATTGTCTGTGTACCAGACCTGTGTGCCGGCTGCCTGCTGTTTCCATGGTAACAGGCATTTAAAGCGACATGGATACGTCAATGTGGAGAGACAGTCGAGGGTCGATCATTACTGGAATACCAAACACACACACACACACACAGTCAAACAATCTGCTGAAACATGCACAGATATGCATTCGTGCACGTGCTCCATTGAAGCATAAAATCTAGACGCACGTGCACGTGTACACTCACATACATACATGTATGTACAGGGTGTGCATCCATGCCTGGACCTTACAGAGACACACATACACACACACAAAGCACATGCACACGCGTGTTTGAGAAAGAGACGGACACACACACTCACACACACTCACACACACACACACACACACACACACACACACACACACAGGCTCTTGTGTGTGCCTTCATTTGAGTCGTTTGTGAGTGTGCGTGGGAGGCTGGTACCTCCAGAGCTGCTCTCTTTGCCTCGGCGTCTGAGGACATCTGCATCACCGTACAGCTGCTGCTGTTTCTCTGCCGACGCGTTATTGTTATCCGACCACCCGGGGCGGCAGCGCCTCAACACACGTTGATGCGTTTATGACTTTAAGATTGGACCGGATCATCCTGCAGTGTGACCGGGCTGGAGACCGGAGACTTTTAGACCTTTGGCTCCATAAGATTTATCCAAAAACGGGTTTGGTTTTGTCGGGGGCCAGGCTGGTGTGAAGCAGTCCGAGGTTATTATTGTTTTATTTTATTTATTTACTTATTTATACATTTATTTATTTCATTTAAAAACTAACAGATTACATCAATATCAATATTATAAATAACAGACAAGCAACAAGGATGAAATGAATAAAAAGATGACAGGAAGTAGTGATGAGATGAAGTCACGTGGGATCTTTCCTAGTAGTAACATCATGTTCTATCAGAATCAGGTTTCCCAGCCATTTAGTTGTATTGTATTTTTAGGGGAAACAGTAGACAGCAACTGTGATCATGTTTTCATGAAGGCAGTCTGTCTCTGAGCCCTTACCATCTGTCCCAGTCACACTGCCGAGTGATGACAGACGCCACACTGTGATTTCATGTCAGTTATGGATCTTTACATGGGCTGAGCCGCCATCAGACAAGTGATACGTCTCCACGGTGAATGTGACGCGTCCTCGTGTCACCGACTCGCTACTCCGGGGTCGTGACGGACAGACGAGATGCGGTGAGGTTTCTTTAGTGACCAACAAAACTTGACTCGGGCCACCATGTTCATTCACACAGACCTCAGGCTGCAGCTTTCCAGCTCAGTCTCGGCGTGCTCCCACTCAGTGGAAGAGATAGACATCAGGGTTAGATCGGTTCCCGGCTGCCATTATCCAATTAGCCTCAATTGGCCGCAGCCGGTGTCGGATGCAGGGAGAACCAGCCTGATTCCCCCCACACTACGTATGGCCAGCCTCATAACCCATCACTGCACTTGCATCGGATTCACATCACAGTAAAACAGTTTTGGTGAAGGTTGGGGGTTTTGGCAGCTACAACTACAACTACAACTAAGGATAGGCAACTAAAGCAATTTGCTAAAGGTTAGGGTCAATTTTTGTTTGTGGTTAAATAAGAATAAGTTTTATCTGAAAAACAACTTCATTCAGCTGAAAATGTCTCAGTTGTATCGGTCGGGATTCAAACCAAACTGCCGCCTGTAGAGACAAAACGGGCTGCAGTTCACTGGAAATGCAACTACAAAATAGATGTTACAGGTTACATTTACATTACAAATGTATTGATATAATGTAAGTGACATTATCACATTGAAGAAGAATTTTCTTTCACTTTTCATAATTGCATACTTTGCCATTTAATGCCACTTTATATGAGATTTATCCCTCCAAATAAAAGTGTACAGCAAGTGGGAATCTTACTGATGTAAACCATCTATGTCTCCTCCTCGTTCTCTTTTTCTTCCCCCTGAGCTAAACTCGACCAGACTGGGCCCCAACACTACGAGATAATCTGACCGACCCGATCCGGGGGGTGGTCCAGTCAGGGTTTGAATCAGCAGTAAAAGCGTCTAGTGTGACCCAGGCGTAACTCAGCTTGGGTTTCTTCTCTGTCAGATCTCAAATCGTACGTGTTGATAAACGGTGGTCAAACTTGCGACGAGGAAAGCCGATACAACAGGATGCAATAAAATATACGTATTAATAAAAGCATTGTAATATGATATACGTGCGATGCAATGTAGTGCAGCGCAGCAGCGTCTGCAAGACGTGCAGCAGGTTGCCAGGACTTCTAGTACAGTAGCCCAAAATAACTAGTGACCCTGAACCTCTCCCTGCTCACTGCTCACAAGAGTGTCAGCTGAATGCCCAAAACGTGAGAGGTACAAATATTGCCCACGTGTCCGACAGTGTGTATTGCAGCGGCGCTTCACCGTCGGGAGTAAAGCGGGTCTGTGTCTCCTTCCACTGTGGTCGTCTTGTCCTCGTCCTTGTGGCTGTACGAGAGGAGCCCGGGGCCAGATGGTGTCCTTCCTCTCCGTTTCAACTTTATGGAGTTTGTATTTACATGGAGTCACACTGGCACCATATGGGATGCGGGCGCACACACACACACACACACACACACACACACACACACACACATACCAGCAGCATAAACCCGACTACATTAGATACAGAAACTTTAACTCTGAAAATTATAACTCACAGTTTTGAACTTTGGTTACCCCCTACACACACACACACACACACACACACACACACACACACACTGTGTCTCTCTGTCCATCTGTGCTGTTCTCCCAGTAGAACCACAAACCCAATAAACCCTCGATATTATCACACCAGAATATTTATAAGGCATTAGCAGCAGAGTTACTAAATTTTCCATCTCGCTGGGAAGAATCTCCCGAGGTGGCTGGGAGGTCGCGAGTGTCTCAACACCTCTTAAAGACAATTCAGGCGCTAAGCTGTGACACACTCCTCCACAGCGACTTACGAAGGCTGAGCAGGTCCAGCATCCCGACGGAGGTCACCTTGACAGGACACGTCGCTCACAGGGAGTATATTGGTGGGAGTATATTGCGCAATCAATCAATTAACTAGTAAATTAATTGATTTTTTTTTTGATTTTTTTTTAAGCGGAGCAGTGACCTTCCTATTAAAGGTCTTTTATTTTTTTAAAACACACTAAAATGACATACAATGTAAAGCAGACTCTCCCCGTTTTTAGTGCAAATGTATTGAAATATTTTAATAAAAAGTTGAAGGATAAAATAGAGCGGGGTCCCAAAATCCAATTACCCCCATGAGCACTACAAATACACCCTCATGCCAGCCGTGTAATGGAACGTTTCAACGTCCTGCTGCCTTGTTTCAAGATAACGCTTTTGAGTTTTTGATTCATTTTTTAGACAGTAAAATAAAGAGCGTGGAGAAAGCTGAGCAGTCTGACGAGGACGACGAGCCTCGGCCTTCTGGTGACCAGGAAGTCACACCAGACAGTTTAACCATCAGAGACTTTTCAAAGTAAAACATATCCTACAGGAGAGCGGCTACTGCCCCTCTCTTCGGTTAAAGACGTTTAAATGACCTGAGAGATTTGCAGATACGATACAGGCTGCATCCACCGCGACCAGGACGACCACCAAACGGGGTCTGGGGGCAACAACACCCTGGACAGTTCATGAAATGAGGAGGCCAAAAATCCCCCGATAACTCGGAGTGCCCCTTTTTGCGTTTCCCCCCGTGCATATTTATTTTTGTCGAGTCGTCAAATGTTCGTCGGCGATTCGTGGAAAGTCTTCCCGGTGCGTTTGAAGTAGTAGGAAACGTCGGCACCACGCAGACCCCACTCAAAACACTGCATCAATAAAAAGTACAACGACCAATATCTTAAAAAAACTCAACGATCGAGGGGTGAGAGATGGACAGTTCAATAAAAAGCGCTCTGACATAAACGTTAATTTACTCCCTTTATTATTACAGTTACACACAGTAACAGTACAACCAGTACAACCAGTACAACCAGTACAACTAGTACAACCAGTACAACCAGTACAATCAGTACAACTAGTACAACCAGTACAACCAGTACAACTAGTACAACTAGTACAACCAGTACAACCAGTACAACTAGTACAACTAGTACAACTAGTACAACCAGTACAACCAGTACAACTAGTACAACTAGTACAACCAGTACAACTAGTACAACCAGTACAACCACTGCTGGCCACTCAGAAGCTTCAACAGTGAAGGGAGGAAGGAGCGTTACTCACTCAGCTCCCCCACACAGTCTAGGGGTTTGAACCAGCGACCTTTTGGTCACAGGCACTCTGACACTCAACCCACTGGTGTTTAGATCCAGATTCTTCAGGAAGGAAAGAGGAGAGGAAAGGAGAGAGGAGGAAGGGAGAAAGAAGAGGGAGGGAGAGAAAGGGAGGTGAAAGAGGAGAGGCAGAGGGGGGATAGGGTGTCCAAGAGAGGAGAGAAGATGTTTACCCTGGAAACTGTGAGGAGCAAGTCTCTGACCTTGGCCAGGAGAAATCTAAACTGCAGCAGACACACACACACACACACACACACACACACGCACACACGCACACACGCACACACGCACACGCACACACACACACACACAAAGAGGCTGTGATTTCGTTGTGTATGTACTTGGCATCGTCTCGTCCATCTCCAGGGAAACAGCACCCATAGACCATAAGTGTGAAGCTACCACCCGCACTGTGTGTGGTGTGTGTGTGTGTGTGTGTGTGTGTGTGTGTGTGTGTGTGTGTGTGTGTGTGTGTGTGGTGTGTGTGTGGTGTGTGTGTGTGTGTGTGTGTGTGTGTGTGTGTGTGTGTGTGTGTGCTGCAGGCGTGATTGCGAGCAGATGTGTTCCCAGATTTCTCGATTAAAAAGAATATGCTTCTGAATTGCTTGACTGCTGCCAATCTCTCTCTCTCTCTCTCTCTCTCTCTCACCCCCTCACTGTCTCTCTATCCCTCTCTCTCCTCTCTCTCTTTCCCTCCCTCTTTGTGTCCTTCTTTGTCTCTCTCTCCTTCTGTCCTCTTAAACACTCTTCCCTCCTCCCTCCATTTTTCCTCCACTTTGTTTAATCCCGAACCTCTCACCCATCCACCTTCCTTTATCTCCCCCCCGCCCCCCGCTGAATGCCCTAAAGATCCTGAAGAAATATGAATTAACCTCCCCCCCCCTCTCTCTCTCTTTCTCCCCCTCTATCTTATATCCCTCTCTCTGTTTGGCTGGCTGCCTCCTCCTCCTCCTCCTCCCTCCTCCTCCCTCCCTCCTCCTCCCTCCCTGGTGTTGGTGAAGGGCGAAGAGGAGCTGTACGCCATAAAAATCTTAAAGAAGGACCTAATAATCTCTCTCTGTTTTACCTCACCCTGCCCCCAACTTTCTCTCACCCCCCTGCCCTTCTATCACCCCCCTCCCTCCCCCTTTCTCTCCCTCTTTTCCTCTCTTTCCTCCAAGGTGAAGTAGAGAGGAGCCGCATGCCTTAAACATCTTGTAGAAAGAAAAAAATACTCAATCCTCCCCTTCCTCTCCTCCCTCCCTCCCTCTCTCTTTGCCTCCCTCCCTCCCCTTTTCTCCCCAGGTGATGTTGGCAGTGTAAGGGCACAGAGGGGCTGTACGCCATAAAGATCTCGAAGAAAGACAAATTAATCTTTATATTTCTCTCTATCCTCCCCCTCTCCCCACCTCCCTCCCTCCCTCCCTCCCTCCCTCCCTCCCTCCCTTCCTCCCTTTCTCTCTTCTCTCCCCCCCCCCCTCTTTCTTCCTAGGTGATGTTGTCGGAGCGTAAAAGGACAGAGGAGATGTATGCCATAAAGATCTCGAAGAAAGATGAATTATTCTCTCTCTCTTTCTCATTACCCTCTCTCTCTCTCTCTCTCTCCCCCCCTCTCTCTCTCCTTCCCTCCCTTCATCTCTCTCTCTCTCTCTAGGTGATGTTGGCGGACCGTAAAGGGACAGAAGATCTGTACGCCATAAAGATCCTGAAGAAGGACGTGGTGATCCAGGACGACGACGTGGAGTGCACCATGGTGGAGAAGAGAGTGTTAGCGCTGTCGGGGAAGCCTCCGTTCCTAACGCAGCTCCACTCCTGCTTCCAGACCATGGTGGGTGTGTGTGTGTGTGTGTGTGTGTGTGTGTGTGTGTGTGTGTGTGTGTGTGTGTGTGTGTGTGTGTGTGTGTGGTTCAGGGAGTTTGAACTGTGTGGGAAATCTTGATTCCCCACCCTGCTACATCTGTGCTTCAAACACCAGGGTCTATACGTATCCCAGCATGCATTGGGCGTGCAACGATGTGCAGGAGGAGGCTGCGTTAGCATGTTAGCATGTTAGCATGTTAGCAGTCAGCAGGGACGTCACACACCAGCTTCATTCACACTCATCTACTGATATTACACTGCAGATGAGTCAACAGAGTAAATACATGTCAATTACACACACATACATGAGCACACGTACATGCACGTATGCATCCCACACACACACACACACACACACACACACACACACACTTAGAGCAGTACATGTATGTGCTGCTCATATACACACTGCATGCACACACAAACACACCAAAAACACTAACACACACACACACACATACTCACATGTACTCCTTACATTCAGACAGTCACACACACATACGCGACACTATTTTCTCCAACACACACACACACACACACACACACACTCCTCTCTTACACTTACTGTACAATATTGCCAATTACTGCAGCTAGCGGAGGCCTGGGCCCTCAGATGGATGTCACTGTGTCCCCTCAGTTTATGACTGATTGGACGGATAGACGGCAACCCAATCACCTCTTCCTCTCGCTCAT
This sequence comes from Hoplostethus atlanticus, assembly GCA_034670405.1. Classification (NCBI taxonomy): domain Eukaryota; kingdom Metazoa; phylum Chordata; class Actinopteri; order Trachichthyiformes; family Trachichthyidae; genus Hoplostethus; species Hoplostethus atlanticus. The sequence goes on from JAXDDX010000176.1 coordinate 188,917, forward strand.
CCCCTCCCCCCTTTTCTCCCTTTTCTCTCTACCTCCCCCCTCTCCGCTCTGTAATTTCCTCTCGTTTGACCTCTACCACTTTCCTACCCAGCACTTTCTTTCTTTTTCTCCCCCTCCTTCTATATCTTCCCCTTTTCATTTACTCTCATTTGACCTATCTACTCCCAACACAATCTCTTTCTCTCTCTCTTTCTCCCCCTCCCCCCCATCACCCCATTTCTCTCGCCGGCCACCTCTTGCCCTCTTTTTTCAACCATGTACTTTTCTCTCTCTCTCTCTCTCTCTCTCTCTCTCTCTCTCTCTCTCTGTCTCTCTGTAGGACCGGTTGTATTTTGTCATGGAGTACATCAACGGCGGAGATCTCATGTATCAGATTCAGCAGGTCGGCAAGTTCAAAGAGCCTCACGCCGTGTGAGTACACACACACACACACACACACACACACACACACACACACTTAGAGCAGTACATGTAGAAGGAAAAATACTTCCTAATGCGATCGCAGGTCCGTTTTGCTCCGGTGTCTGCAGACAATACCAGTGTAAACGAGCGTCGTAGCCACCAAGTCGCTCAACAAGTCTTTGAACGGGTGTGTGATGGATGAGCCGAGCCGAGCCGAGCCGAGCCGAGCCGAGCCGAGCCGAGCCGAGCCGAGCCGAGCCGAGCCCCCCGGGGGGTCCAAACATGTTACCGGCTCCAATGAATTTATGAAAGAAATGAGAGTACCGGCCCGGCTCCGGTGTGTGGTAATACTCCTAAAACTGCGGGATGTAATTAAGGTGGCCGGTCCAGATCGTTACCGCCGAGCTGAACCGGTGATCTGACCGGTCTTTGACAAGCGGGGTTGTCGGGAGCGCCGGAGCCGAGCCGGAGATTTCTCCCTTCACTCGCTTTAATCGGGAATTTGAGTTTCCTCCCTCTGGCAGGAGGTTCGGACCGCCGAAGGGCAAATCTAACAGGCCAGCGGTGATGTGAAAGCTCTACGGATGATGATACTCTTCATTTATGACTCGTGTGTCTCTGTCTCATGTTCGTTTGTGTGTTTGTGTTTGTGTTTGTGTGTTTGTGTTTGTGTGTTTTTGTT
>JAXDDX010000176.1:195000-197500 GCA_034670405.1 Hoplostethus atlanticus
AGTTAACACACTTTCTCATGTACATACATTCATAGGCAAACTGATGACAAATACACACTCTAACACACACACATACATGCACACACACACACACACACATGCACACACACACACATGCAGACACACACACATGCTGTGTTATGTATTAGTGATGATTATTGGGTTGTAGTGCTACAACAGCAGATCTTCAGCGGAGCATGAAAGCTTGTCTCTGTCCGCCCCCGCAGCTCCCTCTGGCCCCGCCAGCACCACCTGGGTTAACTCTGGGGAGGTGTGTGTGTGTGTGTGTGTGTGTGTGTGTGTGTGTGTGTGTGTGTGTGTGTGTGTGTGTGTGTCCTTATTGCCCCTACCCTTATGAAGACTTAATGAAGCCCTCCATTCCAACGCTACATACAGTTTATCCATTTTCCGAAAGAAAAATCATCATGTGAAGTTCGGCGTTCAGTATCTGCAATGTGGAGAATCCAGTCTGTACACAAACGATGTCGTTGTGGTGGAATGAAGCTCTTCAAACGAGGATCCAACGATGAAGGATATCCGAGAGTCTTGGGTCACTTTAGATTAATAAAGGTTTCAGCTGCAGGAAACATCCACCCTCAGATACTGTCAGTTAAATATCAAGTTAATCTGTGAAGTGTTGTAACTTCATTTTTGGTGTGCTCACTTCAACCTGCCTGCCTCGTCTACTTCTACTTCAGTTAGCGATTTACTACATTTCCCAGAATGCCTTTCAACAAGCGCCAGAGAACGTGCCTGAACTTGCATTGCCGTTGCATGTTGCGTTCAGTGCGTGAAGGAGGAGAGAGAGGTAGCGACAGGGAAAGCTTTAGCCTAATCGTGTCAATCAGCATCGTGCATAGTTATGTGTGTGTGTGTGTGCATGTATGTGCATGCATATCTTTGTGTGAATAGCGTGTTTATGTGCGTGTTTACATGCATGCATATGTGAGCTTGTGCGTGTGTGTGTGTGTGTGTGTGTGTGTGTGTAATGTGAGTAAGGTTGACTGACCCGTGGTAAATGTTATTTTAGTGCTAATGTAATGAGTTATGACTGCCGCTCCTGAGGGAGGCACACACACACACACACACACACACACACACACACGCACACGCACACACACACACACACACGTCACTGCCCTTGATGCTGTTTTTAAGGCTTTGTGTGGACAGACATCTTAAATGGTCCTTCATTACGCCCGTGGTAAAACCTCCGTTATAAAACACTTGTTATTTGGTTGTTTACAGGCACTGGCTTGGCCGCCTATAGGGGGTCCTCGGGCTAAAGGCTTCTCAGATGATAAGTAGGAGAACGGACGGATGGATAGTTGAAAGGAAGGAAGGAAGGAAGACAGGATTGAAGGGCGAGAGACAATTACACAAATAATTCCATCTCCACTTAAAGCAGCAGAACTGTTGAAATTGTCATTTAAACTCCTTTTATCGGATTATCGTAATCAGATTAAGCTCATGATCAAAGTAAACTCATCCCGGTTAACACGTCAGGATTTGTGCTCAATCTTTCATTTTATTGGGGCACTTTTTATTTGTATTTATTTACCAAGCAAACAACATGTGGCAGTGCAGCATATATACAATTAAAGGGAAGGAAGTAAGTGGGAGGGACGGCTAGTGAAGGGATGAATAAAGGATGAAATCAAGCATTGAGGGAGATGACAGGGATGGTTATAAGGAAGGAAGGAAGGAAGGAAGGAAGGACGTTAATCTATCTCTTCTGTCCGACCAGCTGATGACGAAGCATCCGGCGAAGCGGCTGGGCTGCGGTCCGGAGGGCGAGCGAGACATCAGGGAGCACGGCTTCTTCCGCTACATGGACTGGGAGAAACTGGAGAACAAGGAGGTGCAGCCGCCATTCAAACCCAAAGCTGTAAGTCTGACGCTGACCCCGACGTGACCCCTGAACCCCGAGTAAGGAAGTATAGACTCCTTTTTCAAACCCCAGCGACCCCTGACTTGACCCCAAATAATATCAGGAACCCTCATTTGAAGTTCATTTGCCATTTTCCTATCAGGAGAACGATAAAGATATTAGAGTTTATGGAGACAAAAGGAAAAGGAAAGATGAAAAGGAAGGAAAAACCTGCAGAATAGTTTGAGGTCAGTGCAGAGATCCACACTGTCACACCCGAGATGAAGACGTGCAGGACTTCAGACGTCCTGCAAGAAAAGAAAGTGCAAAATGCAGTAGAGCGTACAGTGTGTGTGTACATATTATACTATATGTAGTTTAGAGAGGCTGAAGGAAAATGGCGTCCCTGAATTTGACTCCTCCCCTCTTTTATTCTGTCGTCGCTTCCTCTCTCTCTTCTGTCTCTGTCTTCTTTTATTTTACTCATCTTTCCTCTCTGTCTCTGTCTTCTCTTCTGTATGGGATAATACACTCAGGTAAGTCAGGAAACGATGATGATGATGATGATGGTGGTGGTGGGTGGTGAGGATGATGATGGTGTGATGCTGAGGTTGCTGCTTCCAGCGATGG
>JAXDDX010000176.1:202500-222500 GCA_034670405.1 Hoplostethus atlanticus
CACACACACACACACACACACACACACGCATGGCCTCGGTCAAATAGTAGTTGCAAATAATCTTACCGTGCAGTCACACTGAGAACAGTGTGGTTGATGGACGCTGTGAGAGGCTCAACAAAGCTTTGAAGATATATAAGCTGTGTATTTTCACTGCTTTAGTATCGCCTGTCTCACATTACATTGTTCTGATGAGACTAATTAGGTAGCATTCATCAAAAAAAATCACTAAAATAACTTCAGAACTTCAACGATGGATGCAACCGTCCTCCAAGCATACTTTTTGAGATGTTTATTCCTAAAGTCTGTCAAATAAAAGTTGTAGAGTTGTACAGTTCAGGCAGAACAATAGTTCCGCTACTGAAATCTGATTGGTTGTTGAAGGTCAACGCCCACGGAAAGTTCCGCTGTGGCCAACAAGCTCACGGACCGTCTACGGCCATGTTTCCCTGGTCGCTCAGCACCATGGGAAATGAGCTCCAGTGACTCGCTGGTCGTGTTGCTCACAGTGTGAATGCACAGTTCGTGTTTGTTTTGACCTTAATGGAGAATCAGACGGTTGGAGTCACACAGACGTTTCTTCAATAGACTTTCTGCTTCTGCATCCCTGTGAGTGTTTAACACGTCTGGCACCGACATAGCCTCAAATAAACCTTACAAACTATCTATCTGTGAATGCTGTTTAACCCAGGTCCAACATGGCATCAATGTCAGAATAACAAGGATTCAGGGCAAAATGCCCTTAAAAGTTCAGAAAATTAAAGAGTGAAGGGGCAAAAAATGTCTTGACAATTAGGAGTACTTTTCACCCGGTTCACTTTTTTGTTAATATTCATGCGTGAATCTGACTTCTGTCCACTGCGGGCCTCCGTACGTGATTCGTGGGAGCCTATGACTGGGCGATTATTCCCAGTGCATTCTGGGCAAGAAAAATGTAGTGTTTTTTTGATCAGAAAACAACCGATCACGCAGCCAGCAGTAGGTGAAAATACCGACCCCACACAAACCATGGTGTCTACAAAATATAAAACAACCAATATCGTAAAAATCCCAACAATCGGGGGGTGGAAGATGGGCTGGTTGGGTACAGGAAGGGAAGGGACGGTTTCCAGCAGTAATGTAAGAATTCATAGTTCAGTAAAAACGCCCCTGAAAAGGACAAAACGCTCTCTGGAGAAAAACATCTTAAGCTGCGTAGCATGCAGCGTAGTATCCTGAAACCCCTGCACACATACCTGTCACACCCACACACATGAACATGTCAACATGCAAGCACACACATGTATGCAAAAGCAGCAATGTTCAAACATAATTGTGCATGAAGAGGCCTAAACACACACACACACACACACACACACAAATACTCATTGAAACATATAACCTATATATATCAACACGATGAACTTCACCCCCCAACACACACACACACACACACACACACAACTCTGCATGTAACATAGCTTCAGCATTCCATGTTATAACATTTTTGTGGAAATTGTGATTTAATTTTTGTTTCTCTCATCCGGGACTGTTCCAGTACCTTCTGAGTCAGGCCTGTGTTTCTGCTGTGCTCTTTAATCACTGTTCAATACTTACTGCTGTCTGTATCATCGTTATCTTAGCGGGAAACTGGGATGCCTGACATACTTTTGCATGATATCGCCAGTAGCCCTGGACTTCGTCTCCCAGCGGCACCGTGCTGTGGGCTGTTCAGTGGCTGTTTCTCAGAATCAGATTTTCCTGTTCAGACAAACATGAAAAGATCAGATCTGAGCCACAGAGGATCATGAAGATCAGATCGTCTGTGCCCGTGTAATTACTGGAATACAGAGGAATCAACGTGGGGAAATGCTGTTGGGAAATGTAGTCCTTATACTCTATAGTCATAGTCAGGTAGGTAGATAGATAGATAGACAGACAGATAGATAGATAGATAGATAGATAGATAGATGGATAGATAGATAGACAGATAGATAGATAGACAGACAGACAGACAGATAGATAGATAGATAGATAGATAGATGGATAGATAGATAGATAGATAGATAGATAGATAGATAGATAGATAGATAGATAGATAGACAGATAGATAGATAGACAGACAGATAGACAGATAGACAGACAGACAGACAGACAGACAGACAGATAGATAGATAGATAGATAGATGGATAGATAGATAGATAGATAGATAGATAGATAGATAGATAGATAGATAGATAGATAGATAGATAGACAGATAGATAGATAGACAGACAGATAGACAGATAGACAGACAGACAGACAGACAGACAGACAGATAGATGGTGGATAATACTAGTTCATATACTGTTATTCTGTTCTCTCGTATTTAAGCAATGAAAGAAACTAGTAGTTAGTTTCTTTGTGTTTTACAAAAGCATGATTTCCTGTAACCGGGCGTTTGTTTACAGTGTGTGTGTGCGTGCGTGTGTGTGTGTGTGTGTGAATGAGTCTGTGTATGAAAATGTGTGTGTGTGTGTGTGTGTGTGTGCATGCCTGCCTTCCTAGCGCGTTGCTTGGCGTTGTGTTCTGCTTCATTTGGTAGCGAATGTAGTGAAAAGAAGATAGTACAGAAGGAGAACATGTTAGTTGTTCTGTTGTTTTAGGGGGCGGGCCTTAAGGCTAAACCCATCATGATAGGTGTATTGCAAGCCCTGCTTGTGCAATAACAATATCTCATTGGTCCCAACAAGAGCTAAGTGTCAAAGCTAGGTCAGAGGTCAAAGTTAGGCCTTGTAAAGCAGGGAGATGTGTCGTGCTTGTGTCATTGTTATTGTCCTTTTTGACGTTTGCTAGCTAGCAATAATCTTGTTGACAGTTATTTTGTACCGAACTAACCCGCAGAGGTATCGCAGGAGAGTAGAAACATATATCAGTCGTGGAAAGGGGTCCTTGTCTTTGATCTGTGGTTACCACGGCAACCATGGCCGGGCTGTAGTCTTGTCAGTCGTTAGGGCAGTTGGTAGCCACGGTAACAGAGAATACTGCTACTGTATGGAAGCAGTAAAGTAATTTTTTTCAGCGAGATGTTTGGGTTACTCCTGTTACAACTACTGTCCACTTGGAATTGAAATATGTGTGCAAACAGTAGTGTAGTGATAGTTCATGAGGTTGAGAGGCAGTTCATCTGAAAATTAGGATTACTCTACATGCTCATGAACAGGTGGCTAAACTCGGCATCTGCAATTACAATTAAAAAAAAATACAAAACCTGGAAGTAGAGAGGCTTGCAGGTCCGTGGCAATATGGGCCGAGCTTCTTCCTGGACCAGTGGAGCAGATGGTAAAGGGTTAGCAGAAGGCTCATCCCACTGGGAGTGGCAGGAATCCACGTTTTCTCACAGAGGAAGCGGAGTTACTAGCAGTTAACGCGGGATCGACTTCTACCGGCATGATTTGAAAAACTGAACTCATCATTATTTTATGATTTTATGACAAATTCCTAGTGAGTTTTGTACACAAGTAGCATGGGTACGGGTTAGTTGGCATGGCATGGTATGGTAGTCCCGATGAAATTTCACATTTCGGAGTGTATTTAGATGCATTGGGAGCTATTAGGTGACTCAGTTTGAATTCAGATGTTTGACCGAGGCGATTGATGGAATTTGGCGGTCGGTGGAAAGTCATCGCTAGCAACTCGACTACTTTTCTTTTCTCCTCTGGGGCCGCAAGTCCAAATTCAAACTGGTGATGAGTCACCGTTGATGAGCGGCTGTAAGAATCGCTGCCACATCATAGAAGAGATCGGCAACATCGCCCTCTACTGTCCACTATTTGAAGTGTGAATGTGTTTTTATGGCTAAGGCTAAATCTGTCCGGGGCATTGCTGCAGTTTGTCCGTACCTCCATTTTAAGTATTTATTACGTTTAATGTCTGCTGTATTATAACAACAACAAATACCTATAGATACTTATACATGAACATATATATATAAAACTGTGTCAAATGTTGATATATACATATATTTCTCTGTATTGTATGGTAACAGACAGCTGTTAATTGAGGATTCACGTGTTTTTGTTTCTCCTTCGGGCGGAAGGAGAAGGAAAATGAACTTGGTGCATGAAAAACACATTTATTTCACCTTTTTATTATTAGGATTTACAAATATATAACATATTAGAGTGACGCTCTCTTTGTCAGCAGTGCTTCAAAAGTTTGGTCCAAGCTGTTGTTGTGTGTGATATGTATGAAAATAATGAAATATTTCACAAAAAAAATGCTTTTCCAAATGCTTTTCCAAATGCTTTCCATGTGCCAAAGTTTGTTTTTTTCCAGGAAAACAGGCATATATAAAATAAACAAGATTTGTTTAGGGGAGATTTGTTGTTGTTGATGTTTATTGTGTTTATATAGTGTTCACTGTGCTCTAGGGAACACCAATGGTAGGTGAGACATTTCTCTTTTGTCTACCTATCTTTTATTCTCCTTCTCACATTTTATTCTCTCGCTGTCTCACATACACACACACACACACACACACACACTCTGCTGCCCGTGCTGTATAAACTGACTGTAGGACAGAGGAAGGGAGGTGAGAAAGGAAACAGGAAGGAATGGAGGATAGAGGAAGAAAGTGAAGAGAAGGAGGGGTTGGGAATGGTGAGCAGAGAGAGAGAGGTGATGAAGGGGAAAAGGGGTTGCTGAGTAAATGGGAGAGAGAAAGAAAAAGAAGAAGAGAAAGGCAATTCAAAAAAAAGAGGGAGGCGAGGAGAAGGGAGAGAGAGGACAAAGCGAGTGAAGCGAGGCAGGCGGCTACGACAGGCTGTGCATATTTCATGGCTGCCACTTATCATAAGAGCCTTTCCCTGACGGGGAGCGTCGGTCTGACGACTTCAAGGAAATAACATGCACAACACGGCCTACATGCACAGCCCTGCTGAGCCGCTCAGCCACCAGGCACTTCACACCGCTGCTAATGCTGCTAGTGCTGTACACTAACAGTACGGACCATCTACATAGTGGCTTTTAATGGAGGTTACTTTAACTTGCACCATTTAGCATCCCCAATACAATGAAAAATTTATTCGAAGGGGCACAAAATGGATGCAGTCTGCAGTGTTAATATGGTGTCTGAGCTGTGGCGTACGGTTCACCCAGTTATCCAATGAATGCTGGATAAGGAGGAAAAAAAGCCACTGTGGTTTCATTTTGATGAAGACTTTGGTGTGACCCTTCGATTTCTTTACATTTGGGCAGAATCTGAAAACGCACGACCAGATCAGTGTGCCATAACATATCCTTTGGGAAATACTGCCATAAAACAGACCTGGCTCGGGTAGTAGTGGCAAGTCTTTTAACACACATGGTGTGCCTGACGGGTGGCGTCAGGATGAGTGAATGGTGAGTAAGTTGTCACAGAGAAATTTACAAAATTGACTTCCAAATATTTTCCTGCGACTGTCTAAACTTTACACTATGTTGCACCTGCATGCCAAACCCCAGCCATGTGTCACCCCAGCAGGCTCAAACAAACAGTATTATTTAATCCAGGTGTGATATACAATGCAATGCTACTGTATGGTGTAGAAGAAATAAAGTACACTCATTTTTTAACATGTTTAATGTAATGTACAAGCTAAGTTAGCATCAGAAATACCGTAACACACTAAATACTGTACTGGACACAGGCTCCAGGTCTTCTTGTACAATGGTAGGTAGACTGAAGAGCTTATTCGGGTTAGGGTTGGAGATGAGAGATGGGGGGATTGCCTATTGCATAGCTACAGTGCTCAGTGTACTCTCTGCTGCTGTTGCAATTCAATTTAATTAGCCTATAACAACTTCAGATATAATAATATAACTCCTTTGTCCAAGTTAGTGCAGCTTGGGCCAGACCATTAACACTACGAGTAATAAAACAGTGTACAATATACAGCCTGCTGTCATAACGCTCTGCAGCACCAGCTGCTAACCCACTGATATATATAAACACTCAGTTGCTTGTTACACTTTTCATTACCACATCAATGTCTCAGACACTCCACTGCTGCTTGTTACATTTTGGGTATGTAGTCAGCTCCACCAATCAGAAGTAACTTGGCACCAGTATCAAGCCCGGAGTCAGCTCCACCAATCAGAAGTAACTTGGCACCAGTATCAAGCCCGTAGTCAGCTCCACCAATCAGAAGTAACGTAGCACCAGTATCAAGCCCGTAGTCAGCTCCACCAATCAGAAGTAACTTGGCACCAGTATCAAGCCCGTAGTCAGCTCCACCAATCAGAAGTAACGTAGCACCAGTATCAAGCCCGTAGTCAGCTCCACCAATCAGAAGTAACGTAGCACCAGTATAAAGCCCGTAGTCAGCTCCACCAATCAGACGTAACGTAGCACTAGTATCAAGCCTGTAGTCAGCTCCACCAATCAGAAGTAACGTAGCACCAGTATCAAGCCTGTAGTCAGCTCCACCAATCAGAAGTAACTTGGCACCAGTATAAAGCCTGTAGTCAGCTCCACCAATCAGAAGTAACTTGGCACCAGTATCAAGCCCGTAGTCAGCTCCACCAATCAGAAGTAACATAGCACCAGTATCAAGCCCGTAGTCAGCTCCACCAATCAGAAGTAACTTGGCACCAGTATCAAGCCCGTAGTCAGCTCCACCAATCAGAAGTAACGTAGCACCAGTATCAAGCCCGTAGTCAGCTCCACCAATCAGAAGTAACGTAGCACCAGTATAAAGCCCGTAGTCAGCTCCACCAATCAGAAGTAACGTAGCACTAGTATCAAGCCTGTAGTCAGCTCCACCAATCAGAAGTAACGTAGCACCAGTATCAAGCCTGTAGTCAGCTCCACCAATCAGAAGTAACTTGGCACCAGTATCAAGCCTGTAGTCAGCTCCACCAATCAGAAGTAACGTAGCACCAGTATCAAGCCCGTAGTCAGCTCCACCAATCAGAAGTAACGTAGCACCAGTATAAAGCCCGTAGTCAGCTCCACCAATCAGAAGTAACGTAGCACTAGTATCAAGCCCGTAGTCGGCTCCACCAATCAGAAGTAACGTAGCACTAGTATCAAGCCCGTAGTCAGCTCCACCAATCAGAAGTAACTTGGCACCAGTATAAAGCCTGTAGTCAGCTCCACCAATCAGACGTAACGTAGCACCAGTATCAAGCCTGTAGTCAGCTCCACCAATCAGAAGTAACGTAGCACCAGTATCAAGCCTGTAGTCAGCTCCACCAATCAGAAGTAATGTAGCACCAGTATCAAGCCCGTAGTCAGCTCCACCAATCAGAAGTAACGTAGCACCAGTATCAAGCCCGTAGTCAGCTCCACCAATCAGAAGTAACGTAGCACCAGTATCAAGCCTGTAGTCAGCTCCACCAATCAGAAGTAATGTAGCACCAGTATCAAGCCCGTAGTCAGCTCCACCAATCAGAAGTAACGTAGCACCAGTATCAAGCCTGTAGTCAGCTCCACCAATCAGAAGTAACTTGGCACCAGTATAAAGCCTGTAGTCGGCTCCACCAATCAGACGTAACGTAGCACCAGTATCAAGCCTGTAGTCAGCTCCACCAATCAGAAGTAACGTAGCACCAGTATCAAGCCTGTAGTCAGCTCCACCAATCAGAAGTAACGTAGCACCAGTATAAAGCCCGTAGTCAGCTCCACCAATCAGAAGTAACGTAGCACCAGTATCAAGCCCGTAGTCAGCTCCACCAATCAGAAGTAACTTGGCACCAGTATAAAGCCTGTAGTCAGCTCCACCAATCAGACGTAACGTAGCACCAGTATCAAGCCTGTAGTCAGCTCCACCAATCAGAAGTAACGTAGGACCAGTATCAAGCCTGTAGTCAGCTCCACCAATCAGAAGTAACGTAACACCAGTATCAAGCCCGTAGTCAGCTCCACCAATCAGAAGTAACGTAGCACCAGTATCAAGCCCGTAGTCAGCTCCACCAATCAGAAGTAACGTAACACCAGTATCAAGCCCGTAGTCAGCTCCACCAATCAGAAGTAACGTAGCACCAGTATCAAGCCCGTAGTCAGCTCCACCAATCAGAAGTAACGTAGCACCAGTATCAAGCCCGTAGTCAGCTCCACCAATCAGAAGTAACGTAGCACCAGTATCAAGCCCGTAGTCAGCTCCACCAATCAGAAGTAACGTAGCACCAGTATCAAGCCCGTAGTCAGCTCCACCAATCAGAAGTAACGTAGCACCAGTATCAAGCCCGTAGTCAGCTCCACCAATCAGAAGTAACGTAGCACCAGTATCAAGCCCGTAGTCAGCTCCACCAATCAGAAGTAACGTAGCACCAGTATCAAGCCCGTAGTCAGCTCCACCAATCAGAAGTAACGTAGCACCAGTATCAAGCCCGTAGTCAGCTCCACCAATCAGAAGTAACGTAACACCAGTATCAAGCCCGTAGTCAGCTCCACCAATCAGAAGTAACGTAGCACCAGTATCAAGCCCGTAGTCAGCTCCACCAATCAGAAGTAACGTAGCACCAGTATCAAGCCTGTAGTCAGCTCACCAATCCCAACTTGGACGTCGGTGAGCAACAACCAGTGAATTATACCTTCTGACTGTGAAACTTTCAGTTATTTAACTTTGACAATGAAACACAAAGCACCAACTGTAATCAACTGATATGTGTAGTTGTAGTGTGTTTAGTGTTTAGTGTGTGTTGAGTCTGGCCAGTGCTGCAGCGTTCCCCCAGTAAGAGCTGCCAAGAGATGATGGTACCTGCCTCCTTTAAATGGGTCAAGAATGCACGATGGGGAATATTATTTCACCGCTCCAATATTTTTGGATGTTGGCGCCAAAACTTGACAACCTCCTCCATCGTATGGCGCCTCTGATTACCCATGAACCACTGCAACCGGCGGTTAGCAACAGTCGACAGGCTCTGGCAGCTGCTAAGTCGGGCACTGTGACGGTAGTTTGTATTGGAAACGACTTTGTTTGCTTCTTCTTCTACGTAGTTTTTCAGTATTTGCATCTGAAATACATGACACTGCAACATGTGTTCATGTTGCATCACATGTTGGTTGGTTTGAAGACCAAGCCCTGCTTGCCCTTATTAACATTACAGTGTTAACCGTATTTGTTAGCATTGCTGTAGCTGCATGTCACTGCAATATAAATCCCTGAGCAGCAGTAGGTTACCGAGCGTTACTGTGTAAAGTTTCCATGGAGCGGCTGTAGTGACGGTGTTCCCTGTGAGCGGCCGTGGTGACGGTGTTCCCTGGTGACGGTGTTCCCTGTGAGCGACCGTGGTGACGGTGTTCCCTGTGAGCGGCCGTGGTGACGGTGTTCCCTGTGGGCGGCCGTGGTGACGGTGTTCCCTTGTGACGGTGTTCCCTGTGGGCGGCCGTGGTGACGGTGTTCCCTTGTGACGGTGTTCCCTGTGAGCTGCTGTGGTGATGGTGTTCCCTGGTGACAGTGTTCCCTGTGAGCTGCTGTGGTGACGGTGTTCCCTGTGAGCGGCCGTGGTGACGGTGTTCCCTGTGGGCGGCCGTGGTGACGGTGTTCATTGTGAGCGGCCGTGGTGACGGTGTTCCCTGTAGGTGGCCGTGGTGATGGTGTTCCCTTGTGACGGTGTTCCCTGTGAGCTGCTGTGGTGACGGTGTTCCCCGTGAGCGGCTGTGGTGACGGTGTTCCCTGTGAGCGGCTGTGGTGACGGTGTTCCCTGGTGACGGTGTTCCCTGTGAGCGGCTGTGGTGACGGTGTTCCCTGGTGACAGTGTTCCCTGGTGACGGTGCTCCCTGGTGACGGTGTTCCCTGTGAGCGGCTGTGGTGACGGTGTTCCCTGTGAGCGGCCCTGGTGACAGTGTTCCCTGGTGACGGTGTTCCCTGTGGGCGGCCGTGGTGACGGTGTTCCCTGTGAGCGGCTGTGGTGACGGTGTTCCCTGGTGACGGTGTTCCCTGTGAGCAGCTGTGGTGACGGTGTTCCCTGTGAGCGGCTGTGGTGACGTGTTCCCTGGTGACGGTGTTCCCTGTGAGCGGCTGTGGTGACGGTGTTCCCTGTGAGCGGCTGTGGTGACGGTGTTCCCTGGTGACGGTGTTCCCTGTGAGCGGCTGTGGTGACGGTGTTCCCTGGTGACGGTGTTCCCTGGTGACGGTGTTCCCTGTGAGCGGCTGTGGTGACGGTGTTCCCTGGTGACGGTGTTCCCTGTGAGCGGCTGTGGTGACGGTGTTCCCTGGTGACGGTGTTCCCTGTGAGCAGCTGTGGTGACGGTGTTCCCTGTGAGCGGCTGTGGTGACGGTGTTCCCTGGTGACGGTGTTCCCTGTGAGCGGCTGTGGTGACGGTGTTCCCTGGTGACGGTGTTCCCCTGTGTGCGGCTGTGGTGACGGTGTTCCCTGGTGACGGTGTTCCCTGGTGACGGTGTTCCCTGTGAGGCGGCTGTGGTGACGGTGTTCCCCTGGTGACGGTGTTCCCTGTGAGCGGCTGTGGTGACGGTGTTCCCTGGTGACGGTGTTCCCTGTGAGCGGCTGTGGTGACGGTGTTCCCTGGTGACGGTGTTCCCTGTGAGCAGCCTGTGGTGACGGTGTTCCCTGTGAGCGGCTGTGGTGACGGTGTTCCCTGGTGACGGTGTTCCCTGTGAGCGGCTGTGGTGACGGTGTTCCCTGGTGACGGTGTTTCCCTGTGAGCAGCTGTGGTGACGGTGTTCCCTGTGAGCGGCTGTGGTGACGGTCTTCCCCTGGTGACGGTGTTCCCTGTGAGCGGCTGTGGTGACGGTGTTCCCTGGTGACGGTGTTCCCTGTGAGCAGCTGTGGTGACGGTGTTCCCTGTGAGCGGCCATTGGTGAGGTGTTCCCTGGTGATGGTGTTCCCTGTGAGCTGATGTGGTGATGGTGTTCCCTGGTGACGGTGTTCCCTGTGAGCTGCTGTGGTGACGGTGTTCCCTGTGAGCGGCCGTGGTGACGGTGTTCCCTGTGGGCGGCCGTGGTGACGGTGTTCACTGTGAGTGGCCGTGGTGACGGTGTTCCCTGTGGGTGGCCGTGGTGATGGTGTTCCCTTGTGACGGTGTTCCCTGTGAGCTGCTGTGGTGACGGTGTTCCCCGTGAGCGGCTGTGGTGACGGTGTTCCCTGTGAGCGGCTGTGGTGACGGTGTTCCCTGGTGACGGTGTTCCCTGTGAGCGGCTGTGGTGACGGTGTTCCCTGGTGACGGTGTTCCCTGGTGACGGTGTTCCCTGTGAGCGGCTGTGGTGACGGTGTTCCCTGTGAGCGGCCGTGGTGGCGGTGTTCCCTGGTGACAGTGTTCCCTGGTGACGGTGTTCCCTGGTGACGGTGTTCCCTGTGGGCGGCCGTGGTGACGGTGTTCCCCGTGAGCGGCTGTGGTGACGGTGTTCCCTGTGAGCGGCTGTGGTGACGGTGTTCCCTGGTGACGGTGTTCCCTGTGAGCGGCTGTGGTGACGGTGTTCCCTGGTGACGGTGTTCCCTGGTGACGGTGCTCCCTGGTGACGGTGTTCCCTGTGAGCGGCTGTGGTGACGGTGTTCCCTGTGAGCGGCCGTGGTGGCGGTGTTCCCTGGTGACAGTGTTCCCTGGTGACGGTGTTCCCTGGTGACGGTGTTCCCTGTGGGCGGCCGTGGCGACGGTGTTCCCTGTGAGCGGCTGTGGTGACGTGTTCCCTGTGAGCGGCTGTGGTGACGGTGTTCCCTGGTGACGGTGTTCCCTGTGAGCAGCTGTGGTGACGTGTTCCCTGTGAGCGGCTGTGGTGACGGTGTTCCCTGTGAGCGGCTGTGGTGACGTGTTCCCTGGTGACGGTGTTCCCTGTGAGCAGCTGTGGTGACGGTGTTCCCTGTGAGCGGCTGTGGTGACGGTGTTCCCTGGTGACAGTGTTCCCTGTGAGCTGTTGTGGTGTCGGTGTTCCCTGGTGACGGTGTTCCCTGTGAGCGGCTGTGGTGACGGTGTTCCCTGGTGACGGTGTTCCCTGGTGACGGTGTTCCCTGTGAGCGGCTGTGGTGACGGTGTTCCCTGGTGACGGTGTTCCCTGTGAGCGGCTGTGGTGACGGTGTTCCCTGTGAGCTGCTGTGGTGACGATGTTCCCTGGTGACGGTGTTCCCTGGTGACGGTGTTCCCTGTGAGCTGCTGTGGTGACGATGTTCCCTGGTGACGGTGTTCCCTGGTGACGGTGTTCCCTGTGAGCTGCTGTGGTGACGGTGTTCCCTGGTGACGGTGTTCCCTGTGAGCGGCTGTGGTGACGGTGTTCCCTGTGAGCTGCTGTGGTGACGATGTTCCCTGGTGACGGTGTTCCCTGGTGACGGTGTTCCCTGTGAGCTGCTGTGGTGACGGTGTTCCCTGGTGACGGTGTTCCCTGGTGACGGTATTCCCTGGTGACAGTGTTCCCTGGTGACGGTGTTCCCTGGTGACAGTGTTCCCTGTGAGCTGCAGCAGAGCTCGAGTGTGTGTGATAATTAATTCCCAATGTTGCCGCCCCCCAAATTAAAGCCAGTGGCTTCGGCACAAAGCAGCCTGCGCTTATCAGCCCAAAACAGGTCAGCGTTCGATACCGCCTTTCATTCACCCACTCTCTCTCCCCCTCTCTCTCTCCCTCTCTCTCTCTTCTGTTCTTCCCCTCCCCTTCCCCCTGTGCCTTCCCCTTCCCCCCCATCCTCAGCTGACATCAGCTCGTCTCCCACTAATCCTCTCGTTACTGAAAAGAGATGGAGCGAACGAAGGAGGGATGGGTGGGAGAGAGAGAGAGGGAGGGAGGGAGGGAGGGAGGAGAGAGGAAATTAAAGACTCAGAGTCATGTTTCTATTAAAACCACTGCCTGCCTATGGAGCACGGTGTAGTGAGGTGAAAAATCCCTGTGTGTCCCTATGGACATATGTGTCTTGTATTTGTATGTGCATACATGCATTGTGTGCATCAAAGTGTATATAATGTGTGTGTGTGTGTGTGTGTGTGTGTGTGTGTGTGTTTGCCCTGTACATGAATGCTATTCTGACCATAGCTTTCTATCTATACATCTATACCTAGGGCCACTGATCTCTATCTCCCGTTCTTTTGCTGTGTATTTCTCTCTCTCTCTCTCTCTCTCTATCTCTGTCTTTCTCTCTCTCTCTCTCTCTCTCTCTCTCTCCCTCCCCATATCTCTATCTCTCTGCCTCACAGCATTAGCTGCAATTGAAGCGTGCTGAGATGGAACGCATTATGAGCTGGCCTACATGGCTGGCAGCTGTGTGTGTGTGTGTGTGTGTGTGTGTGTGTGTGTGTGTGTGTGTGTGTGATACAGTACTGTACATGCACAGTCTATTGTAATGTAAACAGTTGCCATTTACACACACACATACACAGTTCTGCTCACCTGTTTTTCAGTCAGATAACCAGTCTCACTACATACGACTGCACATGTTCTGTGGTTTTACTCGTGAAGAATAATCTTGATGTATAGAGTGATGTGGTATAGTTAGCAGGGGCAACATGACTAACAGTCTGGAGTTTTGAAATCAAAACTGCAGGAACCCAGAAAGACCTAAAAGGTGTTTAGAGCAGCAAATGTAAAAGCTTCCATGAACTGGGTACAGACTGAATCGTCAATAGAGGGTACCAAAACAGAAAATACTTTAAGATATCATAAAGGACACAACATGTTGTATTCAAGCTACACTGACGGATGTGTTGCACACCCGGACGACAGCTCCCACAAGAGTGCTGTACCAGCCGGGAGCTCATAGGGCCCGGGCCTCTCTTGAGACCAGGGCCTCTAGTGGATATCATGCCCAGGAACGTGAGCTGGAGCTGGGCCAGCTGTGGCAGGTGTGTCCCTGGGGACGGAGGGCCCTCCTCTCCAGCCATGAGAGAGTTGGCAGACGAAGGTAGGAGACGTGATGTTGGTTTATGACTCCTGTGATCTCCTGTCTCCCCCCTCTGTCTCTGCTCACTTCTTTTGGTGGTGACCTGTGGTTGCTCCCCCCTCCTCCCCCCTCCTCCCTCACTCTCGCCATATAGAAACAGTTGTAATGTAAACAAGCAGATTGGTTTGCGGTCTGGTGTTGGCCTGCTACCTCCAGACTCTTGACTCTCTTCACCTCCTCTCTTATTCTATTCTTTCCTTTCCTCTCCACTACTGGACTGTGACCTTTGACCTGTGTTTCTCGAGGAGCTCCTTGTGTTGGACGCTAAGATGTGTTTGGTGAATCTCTGGCTTCCCTCGCTCTCTTTTTTTATTCATGGTTGTGGGTTTTCTGAGATTTCCCCTTTGTGGTTTTCTCTGCTGGTCGCTGGTCGCTTTTTAATGTCAATATTTCTGTGGCCGGCTTTTCTTTTTATCTTCTCCAGTTCGTTCTCTTTCTCTTTCTCTTTCTCCTCCCTCACTCTTAAAAGGTCAGATGTGATTTATGTGATTTATCTTGTTTAACTGTTGATTTATTGATAGGTGTGAGATATATCTATCTATCTATCTATCTATCTATCTATCTATCTATCTATCTATCTATCTATCTATCTGTCTATCTATCTATCTATCATCTATCTATCTATCTATCTATCATCTGTCTGTCTGTCTGTCTGTCTGTCTGTCTGTCTAGTGTCTTGAGTGTTGTGCGCACACACACACACACACACACACAATGGATAAAGCAAGGACAAACCATCATATAAATGTATGCACTCTTGGTAACATGGACCCACGTCGGCCATTTTGAACTAACGCCAACTTATGTGGGAAACTATTACTACTATATTATATATACAGTATATATACTATAAACTTCAGCACATAAGTGAGGACTTCATAGACCTAGTTAGCTAGCAATGGGAACAACAACTACATTTAGCAGTGAAGTTAGCTAGGTTACTAGCTAGTTAGCTCCTAGCTAGCAGTATTGTAGAGACCAGTATCCAGTATTGGTCTTGGACCTAATTTGTCTTGACCTTGTCTTGACCTCAGTAGATCATTAGGGACTAATTCCTTCTCCCATCATTCAACACTGTTTGGATGATAATTGACTGTAACAGAGATCACTTCCCTTTAATCATGGTAGATGTACTAAGGTCAGTTAGGTGGAAAATAGATGATTGTTATTGTTTTTAATTACTGATATAGCGTCATCAAAAGCTTTGCTTCCTGCTATTGGTGTATTTTAGTGTCGGTCTTGTCTTGGTCTTGGTTGAGATGGCCTTGACTACACTGCTAGCTAGCTAGCTAGGCTAGACTCCAGCAGCTAGCTATATGTTGTCTTATTTCCCTCCAGATCTTCAGATTTATTCAGTTCTAACATTTTTCTAGTGGAGAATCTGAAATAATAAATGTTTGTCTGATTCCCAACGTTTGTATGATGTGTAGGACGTACTGTAGCTGAGTTTCCCACCCCGGGTGACATAGGTTCAACATGGCCGCTGTGGGAAAAGGTTTAAATGGCATTTGCTACACACACACACTTTCAGAAAATGATTGACAGGTGTCATTACCTGGTCCTGATTGTATCTACGTGTGTGTGTGTGTGTGTGTGTGTGTGTGTGTGAGTGTGAGTGTGTGTGTGTGTGTGTAACATATGGCCTTTGGTGGGTGCCCATAGTACCATGAGTGCATACATAGCATGGGTAGCCCAGATGGGAATCAAGTCCCTATCTACTCGTGTGTGTATGTGTGTGTGTGTGTGTGTGTGTGTGTGTGTGTGTGTGTGTGTGTGTGTGTGTGTGTGTGTGTGTGTGTGTGTGTGTGTGTGTGTGTCCTGAGATGGTTCACAGCTTTCAAATGGCAGCAGCTTTCTTTTACTGCATCTATCCAGCCCTCCCCCCTTTCCTTAACACTCTCACTCCCTCCATTTTTACCATTCTCTCTCTCTCTCTCTCTCTCTCTCTCTCTCTCTCTCTCTCTCTCTCTCTATGTTTCTCTCTCTCTTTCTTTCCTTTTCCTCTCTTCATGGATCCACTGAGCCAAGCAGTGCATTAACAATGTCTTGCCCCAGAGAAATCCTCTACTGACGTACACACACACACACACACACACACACACACACACACACACACACACACACACAGAGAGAGAGCTCCCTCACCTCCCACACACAGTCACAGTTGCTGTCTTGCTGTCTCTCTCTCTCTCTCTCTCTCTCTCTCTCTCTCTCTCGATTCATGTCTCTTACCCATCTGTCTGTCTCCCCCCTCCCTCTGTCTCACTGTAAACTCCCATTCTCCCATTTCTCTGTTTTCTCTCTCTTTTTCTGTTCATTTCTCCATCTCATGTACTCCATACATCCCTTCTCTTTCCTTCTTTCTCTTCCCCCCCTCCCTCTGTATCTTTTACTACTGTTTGTGCTTCATATCACATAACGTACACAACACCAGTAAATCACCACCACATCAGTATAATTACCGTAAACCAGACCACCACGGAGCCTCTGCCGGCTTCCTCCCTGCACTTCATATTGTGGATTGCTTCCTGGCACAAAACAGGAAGTGGGTCGATTATATAGCAAATTGATGGTTAAATGCACATTTTCCAATTGAAATTAGTATCACAAACATATCTATACGCGAATACGGGACCACAGAGAAAAATTACCGGTGTCCTTAACCTTTCGGGGCCCCTGGTGGCCCACCATGGCCCGGGGGCAGTTGCCCACCTTCCCTTGAGCACCAACAATAACACTGGTGTGAGATAGGCTACCGGTCGTCTTCACCGTGGTTTTTTTTGTTTAAGGTAATTGTACCAGTTCATGTGACAGATATATATATGGATGTTTAAAGTCTGTCAGTCAAACTGTGTTGAATTGAAGAGATTTCCTAAGATAGATGACGTTGCTTTTCCAGTCAGACGGGTGATGTTGATATTGTACGGCAGCAATGAAATCTAACAGCTCTCCCTCTCTCTCTGCTTCACATCTCCTCCTCCCTCCTCTCACCTTTACCTTTCCTCCCCCTCTCTCTCTCTGCTTCACATCTCCTCCTCCCTCCTCTCACCTTTACCTTTCCTCCCCCTCTCTCTCTCTGCTTCACATCTCCTCCTCCCTCCTCTCACCTTTACCTTTCCTCCCCCTCTCTCTCTCTCCCATCCCTTCCCTCTCTTCTCCCTCCTCCTCTCCTCCAACCTCCCACCTCCCTGCCAACAGAAGAACAGTCGCGACACCTGTAACTTTGACCGGGAGTTCACCAAGATGCCGACGGACCTGACGCCGACGGACAAGCTCTTCATCATGAACCTGGACCAGGACGAGTTCCTCGGCTTCTCCTACACCAACCCCGTATACGTGGCTCCCGGAAATTAACGCACATTTACCGGACTGGGCCGCGCTGATGGACCGGTCGGAGAGGAGGTCACCTAGCACTAAAATACTATGACTATTATTTTCATTTATAAGCACTGTTGTCTGTTTTCCATTTCCATGTCAAATCCAGTGTAACACCAAGGGTTGTGCAATACTTCAACATGACCAAGGTATCGCAACGCCAAACCCGTGTAATACCCATGATACCAAAGATTGTGAAGGATTGTAGTATCGAAAAAGTCGTAGGTGTCAAAATGTAGTTTTTATATAGGAGAGGAGCTTGTGGGAGCAGTTTTACAACATGGGGGAAGGTTACCATGACTGGTGAAGAACGAGCTAGCTTGTCCGTTCATAACGTTAGCCTGCTTCAAACCTTTTACCGCTAAGCTAGTTTTTCAGTATTTTTAGGTGAGGTGTTGTGACACTACGTTGTGATGCTTGGTCTGGTGTAGTGTTGCCGGGTAAAATTGTCGTGACAACCTTGACCGTGTCGGTTTCCAGAGCCATGTATGGAAGGAGTTGAACCGATGACATCAGAGAGAATGCGCAAGAACCAGAAACAGTTGCCATAGCTACCATAGGCAACGGCATGAGGCCTTAGCTACCATAGGCTGTTCGGTAACGTTGAAATGAGCGTTGGTTTGGATACGAGAGACTCAATTTGTTGCTATGGCAACGGCATGATTTGGCTGAACGTGTCACCGTCATTCTAGTCGCACCGTTTCGAGTCTCGCACACCGTCAACACATGAAGCAATGCTTTTTTTTTTTCCCATGACCAATATTTCCCAGGTTCACACTGGGAGCACCGTGGTGACGTGGCGCTCTGTATCGGTCTGCAGCTGCAACGTTTTCAACAGGCAAATCATGATAACACTATTGTGAGGAGTTAACATAGCTAGCTAGCAATTTTTCTCGTTTCTCAGACATTTACTCCTGTATTCTTTCATGGAATTAAATCAAGGAAGCTTGGAAATCTGATTGGCTACTGATGGCTGATGACTGCACAAAAGTTCAGATGTGGCCGACTTTTCTTGGCTGACAAACCTATTGATCTATTTCCCCGGAAATGAACGGACGTCCGGTGACTTGTTGATCATGTTGCTGGCAGTGTGAACGGACGGGGGGAGGCAGGCCAAGCAGGTCAGGACACGCTCATCAGAACGAATAGCTTCCTGATGCTTAAAACCCAAACTAGTAGCATCTCTAGTGTGTTTGCTGCCCTGACGAGTACCCAGAGGCCTGTGTGTGTGTCTTCTGTTATTCTTCCACCATTTTAACAGAGGCCAAAGGTTCGGCCCGCCATTCACCAGGAAGAGTATCCACCAGTTTAACTGGTGCTAACCACGGTGGCCAGTATCCAGCACCGCGATGCTTTCTGAGCGGAAGTGCTGACACACTCTCACACCGTCGCAGAGTGAGATGTCTAATGAGAGAACTTCACAGTCTCGTCCTTCTCTCTCTCCTCCCTCGGCTTGTGTCGTCTCCCTCCTCTCCTCTCCCATCCCTCTGGTTTTTCTTCTTCTTTTGGCTCTAATCCTTAGTTCTGACAAGGCCTCACTGGGAGGCTAGCACGACGCAATGTCACAGGGTTGGCAATGCGGCAGCCACCAGCCGAACACACACACAACACACACACACACACACGCTGTCACACACACATGCAGATCCTCACACAGTATCTGAGGAACGGCTTTGACAACCCCCAAGTGAGCGATTTTCATAAACAGCAATAATAATAACAACAGTGAGAACAATGCTGCTTTTCTCAATTCTTCATTCTGCACATCCTTCTCCTAACCCGTGTGTGTGTGTGTGTGTGTGTGTGTGTGTGTTTGTGTGTGTGCGTGTGTGAGCATATACTTGTGTATCAATGCACATGCCTCTATAAATGTGCATTAGCATGGATATAAGTGTGTGTGTGTGTGTGTGTGTGTGTGTGTGTGTGTGTGTGTGTGTGTGGTTGATGTGGCTTCATTGGATAAAGCCAATTATTTCAAATTCAGCTCAAATTCGACAAAACAGCCAACTGACTTCAAACCACATTACATTGGCTATAATGTCAACTAGCCCCTCGTACTGTACACACACACACACACACACACACACACACACACATACACATACAGTACTGTACAGTCCATCCCATGACTAAGGGTTGTGATTATGAGGTGAAGCGTAACAAGGCAGACTGTGAAATGTTCTGTCCCGTAGGCACGAGAGACATATATATAGGTCCGTCAGCCTTAGTGATGATACACGACCGTATATGGCTCTGGAATCACGTAACCGCTGTTTGTTTAAGCGGGACGCAATATTTGTCTGGGATCAGATGTCATGCATACTCCACAGGGTTTCCATTTTAGGGAGTAGAATCTACTGTCGTGCATCAGGACGTGTTTTGACCTCATCTTTTAAAGTCACACTGAAATGGCGTTTTGAGACGACGTGTTTCCGTTTAAACCAGGATGTGGGGCGGGGCGTAACCAGTGGGATATCTGCTAGGGAGTTTTATTTGATGGAGTGTCAGAGGGGGCGGGATTTGTTCCAAAATCTGTGATGTTATTGGTTGGAATTCACCTACTGGTATGCCATGAGGTGCCCACTACAGATACACTGTTCTCCAGGAAGTAGAAGTCCTGGGTAAAAAGTTTGATATAAAAATACCATAAAATATTTTTTTGTAACTTTTTTTTGACATTTATTGTTAAACGTATATTATGGCAGGAAAAACTAGTTAGGGGAAAAAGTCACTTTTCATTTCATTGTGACTTTAACCAGCATTTACTCTTCCACACATGCAGATACATATACATATACAT